>JAODAL010007457.1:0-125052 GCA_025379985.1 Phyllomedusa bahiana
GGGAACGGAGTGGTGATGCTGTGACAAATTTTGGCCGTGACTGGAGGACGAGGAGGTAGACTTGGATGCAGGTTGCATTAACCCCCTGAAGGACGATTGGGCGTTCGTTACTGAGTTAAGGGCCCTGACCAGCATAAGGCCGACGGGGCCTGCAACCGACGATCCCCTGGGATGGTGTTGTCGCGCCTGGAAGGAGCCCTTTTCTCGACCCCTACTCCATGTCCCACCCCCCTCTTTTCCGCTTTCCCCGCATTTCGCTCCAGTTCGAAAGATAAAAAATTTGAGAAAGGATGGAAGAGTTTTGGGGAAAGTCTTTATTGACGGCAAATCACAGCTATTTTCAAATCCCTCAAACAAAACAAAATTGCTGTATTCACATTTAACTGCAAATAGATCTATCAACAAAAACGGCCCGCACCAAAGTGAAAAAAAAGTATCTGAAATGTATTCGGATAATAAAAGGAAATTTTTGGGACCTTTCAATTTACCTTGGTGACACAAAATTGCTGTAATTTTACATTTGTGGGAAAGGGGCCCCCCAAAGAACAAAGCTGTAGTGCGCCCAAAATCAAAAAAAACTATCTGTAATGTATTGGATAATAAAAAATATTTTTTTGGCACCTACCCAAATTTACCTTGGGGACTACAAAATTGCTGTATTCAAATTTTAAAGCAAAGTAGATCTATCACAAAGCTGGCCTCGCCCAAAATGAAAAAACACGTATCTAAAGTATTCGGATAATACAAAGGTTTTTTGGCCCTTTCTTCACCCGTGGTGGCACAAAATTTGTATTCACATTTTTAAATGCAAGGTGCCCCAATGAACAAAGCTGTAGTGTGCCAAAGTCAAAAAACCGTACTGTATTTTATTGGATAAAAAGGTATTTTTGGCACCTATCAATTCACCCCGTGGTGAATACAAAATTGCGTATTTTTCATTTAAGGCAAGTGCCCCAAAGAACAAAGCTGTATGCGCCAAAGTCAAAAAAAAACGTATCGTAAAGTATTCGGATAATAAAAGGTATTTTTTTGGGACCCATCAATTCACCCATGGGCGACTACAAAATTGGGGTATTCCCAAAAATTTTGCAAAGTAGATCTATCAAAAAAAGCTGGGCCTTTCGGGGGGCCCAAAAAAAAAAAAAGTAAAAAATTTTGAAATGTATTCGGATAATACAAGGTATTTTTGGGACCTTTTTAATTCACCTGTGGTTTACCCACAAAATTGCTGTATTCACATTTAAGTGCAAGGGGGCCCCAATGAACAAAGCTTGTAGTGCGCCAAATTTTAAAAAACACGTATCTGTAATGGGGTTCGGGGTAATAAAAGGGATTTTTTGGCACCTATCAATTAAAACCCGTGGGGGACAACAAAATTAGCAGTTTCACATTTAAAATGCAAGGGGGCCTCCAAAAACAAAGCTGAATTCGGCCCAAAAACAAAAAACACGTAACTGAATGTATTCGGGATAATTTAAAAGGGGATTTGTTTTGGGACCCATTTTAAATTTACCTGTGGTAAAATACACAATTGCTGGGGTTCAAATTTAACTAAAAAGGGGCTCTAAACAACAAAAACGGGGCTGGGGAAAAATTTCAAAAAAACACGTATCTGTAAGGGATTCGGATAATTAAAAAGGGTAAATTTTTGGCACCTTTTCATTCCCCCTGTGGGGACTACAAATTTTTTTTTTTTTTGTTTTTTTTTTACATTTTAAAAAGCAAGGTGCCTCAATGAACAAAGCTGTATGCCCCCAAAGTGAAAAAAAACGTATCCGTTAATTTTAATTCGGACAAAATAAAGGGTATTTTTTTGGCACCTATTTTAATTCACCTGTGGTAACTACACAATTGCTTTGGGTTCAAAATTTTAAATGCAAGGGGGCTCTATCAACAAACTGGGCTGGGCAAAAAGTGGGAAAAAACATGTATCGTAATGTAAATTTGGATAAAAAAAGGGATTTTTTGGGACCTTTTTAATTTACGGGGGTGACTACCCAAAAAAATGTATTCAGATTTAAGTGCAAGGTGCCTCAAAGAACAAAGCTGTAAATGCGCCCAAAATCAAAAAAAACGTATCTGTTTAAAGTTATTTGGATAATAAAAAGTATTTTTGGGAACCCTTTTAATTTTACCTGTGGCGACTACCCAAAAAATTTCTGTATTCAAATTTAACGCACAGTAGATCTATCAACAAAGCTGGCCTGCGCCAAAAGAAAAAACACTTTTTAAATGTTTCGGTAATTCAAGGTATTTTTGGCACCTTTAAATTAACCGTGATGACTACAAATTCTTTATTCACATTTAAAGCAGGGCCTCAATGAACAAGCTGTATGCCCAAAGTCAAAAACAGGGGAAATCGTAATGTTTTTCGATAATAAAAGGTTTTTTTGGGGCCCCTTTCAATTTCCCTGTGGACTACAAAATTGCTGATTACATTTAATGCAAGTGCCTCAATGAACAAAGCTGTAGTGCCAAAGTTAAAAAACATATTTTTAATTATTCGGATAAAAAAAGGTTTTTTTTGGCACCTATAATTCCCCTGTGGTGACTACAAAATGCAGTTTTCAATTTAAGTGAAAGGTGTTCAATGAACAAAGCTGTATGCGCCCAAAAAAAAAAACACATCTAAAATTTTTATTCGGAAAATAAAAGGTTTTTTGGGGCACCTATCAATCTGTGCTGACTACAAAATTGCGGGATTCAATTTAACTGAAAGGTGGATATATAAAAAAAAAGGGGAATGGGAAAAATTTTAAAAATTGAACACCTTCTGAAATGTATACTAAATTTAAAAGGGGGGGTTTTTGCACCTAACAAAAGACCTGCAGTTACTAGAAAAGAGTTTTCCCAAAAATAAAAGTTAAGCTCCCCCAAAATCCGGGAAAATATTTCAATAAAAATTTTTAAAAATAAACCTATTCAGTGCAATGTCTACAAAAGGGGCCACAGTATAATCCCGACGGGTCGGGGGCGCAGCTTTCCGCCAGTTTTCCGGCGGAATCTCCCCTTTTTTTATGTCGGGCCCGGGGCGCGTCAAATACAATGTAAGGCCCTGCCCTCGCCAGTTTTTTAGGCGCAGGGGGTCGAGGCCGTGGGGGGCTGCCCTATGATTGGGGCGGCGGGGGTATGCGGCTACAACATGTAAAGTCCGCCCGCCGGGCCATGGTGAAAGGGGGCTTGCGGGGACCGAGGCGCAGTGCGGGCTGGCCTAGTTTCGCCCCCGGGGTAGCCACTCATACATGCGGGGAAAATTCCCTCGCCTCGCCGGGTTTTTTGGGGGGCACAGTGCGGGGACATGGTCGCAGTGTGGACTTAGGCGCCGTGCGGGACTCCCGAAAAACATTTCCCCGATGCGAGACAGGCGGAACGCGAAAAAATCATTCAGATGTGGGTGCAAGTTAATCAAAAACGCCTTTAAAAAGGGCCCAAAACTTTCTCGGGAAAAAGCTAAAACCCTAAAAAAAAAAAATACATAAACAAAATCACTTTCCAATATCCTAATTCAAAAATTAGGATTTTGGGAAAATTTTGCCGGAAATACATAATTCAATTCTGAAAGCTATCTGTTTGGTCGGCAGAACCAGCCAACAGAAAAGGAGCAAAGGGAAACCCTTTTTAAAACCTATGGGAAGTTTAGCCCCAACAAACCCCACGGGGGGATATTTCAAAAAACAGTAAAAATGCTGAAAAAGCTATTGGTTAATAATGGGGATTTGGCTAGCAAACCCAATCAATAGGAGCGACAGAGCCCCTTCTGTCTATGGAAAGTTTAAACCAATCAAATCCAGGCGGGATTTTCAAAATACGTAAAAAGCAGAAAAGAGCTGTTGGCTGGCTAGGGGGTGTTTGGGCTATCCCGCCAACAGACGCGACTACTTCCCCCCTTATAGCTAGGGAGAGATGGGCGCACTGAAATCTCGGCACTCAGGCCGTGGGGCATGAATTTGAAAAAAAAATTTTTTTATTAAATGTAAAACTTTAAACAGATAAAGGCGGGACCCCTTTTTTACAAAAATGCGTTAAAAACCCGAAAAACGGTTTGCGCCGAGACCGGGCGCTACAAGGGAATTGCAATAGAGAGAACGGGGGGAAAAATACAGAAAATTCAAATTGTTAAGCTATTCTCTTTGGGTCGGATAAACCACCAACAGAATAGGACGACAATGTCCCATTAAAAACCAGGAGGAAAATGACCAATCAAATAGAGCGACAAGTCCCAATTATACCCAAAGGAGAAAAATTGACCAATCTATTCAAAGCGGACATTTCAAAATACAGAAAAAATGCAAAAAACGAGCTATTGGTTGAAGCGGCGGGGGCTGCCAGTTTACCAATCAGAGCGGAGCTACTTTCTCAAAAGTTCTATGGGGAAAAGAAATTCTGAGCGCGTCTGTGATTGGCTAAGTTAAAAAGGCGCCTTTATTTGGAAAAAGGGAGAGCGGTGACCTCCTAGGGGTTTTCTAAGCAATCTGAAACAAACGTACAGGGGCCAAATCAAAATAACACTACAGAAGTGGTCCCGAGGTATATAAAAAAAAAAATTTAGGGGTAACGAAAAAAAAAGAATTCAATAAAAATGTTTTTTCTTTTTTTTACTTTACCCAAGGATAAAATAGTATGGGGTTTGAACGAAAAAAAAGAAATAAACATATTTTATTGTTTTAAATTTTTTTTCGTTTACCCCCATTTATTTCGTTTTAAAACACATCAGGACAACTTCGTAGTTTTATAATTTGTTTTTGGGCCATTACAGTTTTATTTCGATTGCATTAGAAAACCCTAAGCGTCACCGCTCCCCCAGGGTCCAAAAAACGGCCCCCTTTTTTAAACTTACCCAATCACGGGCCCCGCGCTCAAATTTTTTCTTTCCCATAGAACTCTATGAAAAAAGTAGCTCGCGCTCTGTTTGGGCAAAGCGGGACGAGCCCCTGCCGTTTCAACCAATCAGCCGTTCTGCTTTTTTTACGTTTTTTTAACTTTCCCGCCTTTAAATATATTGGGAAAAATTTTTTCTCCAAGGATAAAAGGGGGGACATTGTCGCTCCTTTTCGATTGGTCAATTCTCCCCCAAGGTTTATAAGGGACATTTTTCCTCCTATTCGTTGGCTGGTTTATGCCGACCAATGAAATAGCTCAAACAATTTGAATTACTGTATTTCCCGGGGATTCTCTCTATTGCAATTCCTAGAGCGCCGGTCTCGGGGACAAACGCGTTGTTTTGGGTTTTTAAATGCATTATTTTTTAAAGAAGGGTTCTGCTCTTTATCTGATAATGTTTTACAAAACCCCAAAAAAAAATTTTATTTTTATTAATACTTCATGCGCACGGGCTGACGCCCGGGTTTCAGTGCGCCCCCTCTCCATAGATATATGGGGAAGTGCCGCCCCCTCTGATTGGCTGGGATAGCCAAGCCCCCCCACTCAGCCCCCTCCCCCCCTTTTTTGTCTTTTTTACTGTATTTTGAACTGTCCCCCTTTGATTTTGATTGGGCCCCAAATTTTCCATAATATAATGGGACTTTGTCGCTCCCATTCTGATTGGTCCAAACTTCTCCATAGGATATAATGGGCTTTGTCGCTCCATTCTGATTGGCTGAGCTAGCCAAGTCCCGGGAGCTCGCCCCAAACAGCTTTTTTTCATTTTTCTGTATTTTGAACTATCCCCCGTGGATTCATTGGTCAAACTCCCCCAGGTTTTTAATGGTTCACTGTCGCTCCAATTTTTGATTGGGGGTTTTTGGACCAAAGAGAAAGTTCAGAATTTGAAATTTCTGTTTTCCCCCAAATTTCCAATATCATAATTCTTGATTTTTGCGCCGTTCTGAGTTTTTTGGGAAATGTTTTTTTTTTTTTATGTTTATTTTTACGTTTAGCTCTTTTTTTTGACACTGTTTTTCCCCCCCTTTATAAAGGCATTTTTTCGGGGAAACATACTCCTGCGCAGGGCGGAGGCCGAGATTTCTGTCGCGTCTTCGATCCCTTCCTCGTGTTTCCATCCTACTTCCTTCGCCTCTGCCGGGGCATTAGACCAAAAAACCTGGTCTCCTGTCGGAGCGCGAGCGCTGCACTGCCCCCTCCTTTGCCGACTCACATCTACAGCCTCGGGGTTTTCGAGCGCGCCGCTCCCGCCCCGGAACGTCTACAAAAGCCCCAAACCCCCCCGCCCACTGCCCGCCCCTTCTGCGGGGCCAGCTGAAAGTGGCGAACCACTGCCCTAACATGAATCCCCGCGTCCGACGCGGATTGGGCTGGGAGGCGCAGTGTACGCCAAAAAAACCCGGGGGAAAACCCGATATAATGTGCCCAAGTTTGGGAACTTTATCCCGTATTCTTTTTAGGCTTGTCTGTGTTCACCCGCGGGGACCCCCCTCCTCCCCCCCCGGGCTTACAGCGGAGGGCTCCTTTAAAATTCTCTACCCAACTACATAAAATCTTTTCCAATCCAAAACTAACTAAGTTGTAAGGCTCACAGAGCTTTCCGTGAAAAAAGAATAAATTTGCTGAGTTTTTTGGGCACAGGCAGGCGCACCCGTTATGTTGAATTTCTGAGAGACACGAGGGGAACAGGAAGGCTGTTCAAATTAAAAAAAGGTATGTGATTTTTCCCCGCCAATCGCAACCCTACACACCAGTATGACGCGCACAACATCTTTCCCTGGTCTATTCTGTAAGCTGATTTGCGGCCGCCAAAAAAACAGGAAGCGCCGAAAATGGCGCGACTTAATAATGATGCACCAATTTTAACCTAAATTATCGCATGACTAAAAATTTTCGATCAACTAAAAAAATGTGCCCATTTCAACTTTGTCGATAATAATCGCTCAACACTATACAGGGGCAATAAATAGAAACCAAAGTTTAGAGCCACCTAAGTGAAAGCAGTATCAAAGAAGAAGCCAAGCAGCAAGCTCTGATATCTAGGAGAGCCGGACCCCCTTCAGATCTCAATTTACACAGGGCAGTACAGGCAGTTTTTTCTTGGCCCCAAACAAAAACAATGAGAAAGAGAGATTTTTCTGCTCTGAGTGCAATATTTTCTTGGGTTTTGTCCTAATCTTCCCTCTTAATTAAAGAAAAGCAGGGAGTGACATCACATGGCTGAACCACTCAGACTAATTATCTCTAACAAGATTAGCTTTTGTTTAAAGATAAGCAATTGTTTTTAGTCCCAAAGCACCTACTGTATATACTCGAGTATAAGCCGATTTTTTCAGCAAAAAAATTATGCTGAAAAATCCTCCCCCGCTTACACTTTAGTCACTGTCGGCGCTCAGGTGTGCAAGGCCAGAGCACCACAGGGACACTCACTATATGCGACTCCTCAGGAGTTCAAATAGCTGAATTTGAGTCAGCCCACACATCCGGCGCTGCCCTGGCCCGGGCGCTGTCGGGGATCTCTTCACCTGATGCCGACTACTCTGGAGCGCATACAGGGAAAAACCACTGCGGAGCAAAGAAGCGTCCCTGCCCCCGTGGATTCCGGACGGCCGCAAACTGCGCGGCCTGGTGACATCTCGCTGCCTGGGTAAAGAGATTGCCTGGGGTCGGGCAGTGAAGGAGGAGGGAATATTTTATTTTTTTTTTTTTAAAAACCCCCCTATAACCCCTAGGGTATATTTCCTGCCCATAACCTCCTTCGGGCATATACCTGCCTATACATCCTATAACCCGCCTATGGGGAAAATTTTCCTGCCTATACATGCCCAATAACCTGTATGGGGGCATATACCTGCCTAACTGCCTTAACCTGCCTAGGGGACAAATACCCATCTATACATCCCAACCGCCCATAACCTGCCTATGGGGGACATATACCTGTCTATAACCTGCCCCCATGGGGGGCTATACCTGGCTATACATCTTAAAACCTGCCAAGGGGACTATACCTGCCTAGCATGCCTAAAACCTGCCATGGGGTCATATACCCGCCTATCATGCCCAAAACCTCCTATGGGGGACAATACCTGCCACTATATCCTATACCTCCCAAACCGCCTATGGGGACAAACCTGCCTTAAAAACCGCCATGGGGACATATAAATGCCCATAACCTGCCTATCCTGCCTATAACCTGCCTTGGGGAATTAAACTGACTTGGGGACAATAACTGCCTATAAACCCCCATGGGGACATAACCTGCCTAAACATGCCTTAACCCCGCCATGGAACATAAACCCGCCCCGACCCTGCCATAACCTGCAGGGGACAAACCACCTATACATGCTATACCTGCCCATAACCCGCCTATGGGGGACTATACCCGTCTATAACCCCCATGGGGGCATATACCTCCTATGCATGCCTATAAAAGCCTATAGGGCATATACCTGCCTGACAGCCTATAACCTGCTATGGGGGGCAAAACCCATCTAACAGCCATACCTGTCTATAACCCGCCTATGGGGGACAAAACCTGGCTATCATGCAAAAACCTGCTATGGGAAATACCTACATAACCTGCCTATGGGTACATAAACCTGCCTATACATGCCTATAACCTGCCTATAACCTGCCTATGGGTGATATTTACCTACCTATAACCTGCCTTTGGGGACATATACCTGCCACTATATGCCTATACCTGCCTATAACCTGCCTATGTGGGACATATACCTGCCTATAACCTGCCTATGGGGTACATATACATGCCTATAACCTGCCCGGGGGGCATAAACCCGCCTATACATGCCCATACCGCCTATAACCTCTTTTTGGGGGGCATTAAACTGCCTATGGGGACATATACCTGCCTATAAACCCGCCTATGGGGCAATACCTGCCTATACATGCCAAAACCGCCCCATGGAGGACATAAACCTGCCTAGACATGCCTATAACCTGCCTATGGGGGACATATACCTACCTATACATGCCTATACCTGCCTATAACCTGCCTATGGGGGACATATACCTGTCTATAACCTGCCTATGGGGGACATATACCTGCCATACAAGCCCAAAAACCTCCTATAACCGCCATGGGGGATATATACCGCAAAAACCTGCCCAGGGGGATATTACCTGGCTATAATGCTATACCTGCCATGGGGGCATATACCTGCCATAACCTGCCTATGGGGGACATAAACCTGTCTATAACCTGCTAAGGGGGAATAACCTGCCTATTTTCCCAAAAAACCTGCCTATAACCCGCCCCTATGGGGGGGTAATACCTGTCTATAAAAAGCCTATGGGGATAATACCGGGCAACAGCCAAACCTCCATGGGGACATATACCTACAAAACCTGCCTATGGGAATAAACCTGTAAAGCCTATAACCTCCTAGGGGGATATTTACCTGCCTTAAACCCGCCTTTTGGGGACATATACCTGCCCATACATGCCCATAACCTGCCTATGGGGACATATCCTGACATATGCCAAAACCCCGCCTATGTGGGACATAACCCCCTTAAACCCGCCTTGGGGGGCAATAATGCCATAACCCCGCCATGGGGGAAATTTCCTGCCAAAACATGCCTATACCCGCCCCATAACCGCCTAGGAGGACATTAAACTGCCTATGGGGGACAATCCTGCCTATAACCTGCCATGGGGACTTACCTGCCTATACATGCCTAAACCCCTATGGAGGGCATAAAACCCGCCTAGACATGCCAAAACCTGCCATGGAGGACAAAAACCTGCTAGACAGCCAAAAACCTCCTATGGGGGACAAATACCATTTTACGCCTATACCTGCCTATAACCTGCCCATGGGGGACTATACCCGTCATAACCGCCTATGGGGGACATATCCTGGCATACATGCTTATAACCCGCCTTTTGGGGGGCATATACCTGCCTATGCATGCCTATAACCTGCCTATAGGGGTCTATACCTGCTATACTGCCTATAACCTGCCCCCTTGGGGGGCAATACCTGCCCCTAATGCCCAACCTGCCTAAACCTTCCTATGTGGGACATATACCGCCCAAACCTGCCTATGGGGGGCATATAAATGCCTATAACTGCCTATACCTGCCTAAACCGCCTATGGGGGACTTAAACTGATATGGGGGACAAAAACTGCCTAAACCGCCATGGGGACATAAACCGCATAAACCTATAACCTGCCTATGGAGGCAAAAACCCCCCCCAGGGCTCCTATAACCTGCCCCATGGGGGACATATACCTACCATACATGCCTATACCTGCCCATAAAACCGCCATGGGGGAAAACCTTCATAACCTGCCATGGGGGGAAAATACCCGCCTATCATGCCCAAACCCGCCATGGAGGACATATACCCCCCTGACATCCCCTAACCTGCCTATGGGGACAAATACCCATCTATACTCCTTTACCTGTCTATAACCTGCCTATGGGGGGGCATATACCTGGTAACATGCCCATAACCTGCCCTTTGGGGGCATATACCCGATATAACCTGCCCATGGGGACATAAACCGCCTATACACCTATAACCTCCTATAACCTGCCTAAGGGGGGGGGGAATTACCTACCTATAACCCCCCTTTGGGACATTACCTGCCACATATGCCAAAACCGCCTATAACCTGCCAGTGGGGCAAACCTGCCCTATTAACCTGCCATGGGGTACATAAACATGCCAAAAACCCGCCCCAGGGGCATATACCTCCCATAATCCTATACCTGCCTTTTAACCGCTTAGGGGGGAAAAAACTGCTATGGGGGGACAAACCTGCCCAAACCTGCCTATGGGGTCATATACCTGCCTATACATGCCTATAACCTGCCTATGGAGGACATATACCTGCCTAGACATGCCTATAACCTGCCTATGGGGGACAAATACCTACCTTAACTGCCTATACCTCCTATAACCTCCTAAGGGGGGGCATTACCTGTCTATAACCTGCCAAGGGGGACATATACCGCCTATACATGCCAAAACCCCCTAAACCTCCCTATGGGGGAATATACTTTTTTAAACCTCCTATGGGGTATAACCTGGCCAAAACATGCCTATAACCTCCTATGGGGACATATACCTGCCTTAACCGCCTATGGGGGACATTACCTGTCTATAAACCCGCCTATGGGGGACAAACCTTCCTATACATGCCAATAACCGCCTATAACCCCGCCTATGGGGGGTATATACCTTTATAAAAATGCCTATGGGGAAAATAAAACCCCTGGCTATACATGCCTATAACCTGCCTATGGGGACATATACCTGACTATAACCTGCCTATGGGGACATAACCTGCCATACAGCCTAAACCTGCCTATGGGGGATATTTCCTGCCCAAAAACCGCCCTTTGGGGGCATATACCTGCCAAAACATGCCTTAACCTCCTATGGGGCAAAAACCCGCCACATATGCCTATACCTGCCTATTGGACAAAACCCCCCATAACCCTGCCTATGGGGGGGAATAACATGCCCCATAACCCTGCCCCTGGGGGGCTATACCCGCCAAAAACTGCCTATACCTCCCAAACCCCGCCTATGGAGGGACATTTTAAAATGCCAAAGGGGGACATATCCTGCCTTAACCGCCTAGGGGACAATACCTGCCTATACATCCTATAACCTGCCTATGGAGGACATAAAACCCGCCTAGCATGCCATAACCTGTATGAGGGGCTATACCCCTATACATGCCTATACCTCCTAAACCTGCCTATGGGGGGCAATTTCCTGTCATAACCTGCCCATGGGGGACATATACCTGCCAAAACATGCCATAACCCGCCTATGGAGGACAAAAACCTGCCTAGACGCCTAAACCCCGCCTAAGGGGGACAAATACCCATCAACATCCATACCTGCCTATAACCTGCCTATGGGGGACAAAAACCCGTCTATAACCTGCCTAGGGGACTAACCTGGCTATACATCCTATAACCTGCCTATGGGGGACATAACTGCCTATGCACCCCAAACCTGCCAGGGGGTCATATACCTGCCTATACATGCCTATAACCTGCCTATGGGGGACATATACCTGCCACTATATGCCTATACCTGCCTATGTGGGACATATACCTGCCTATAACCTGCCTATGGGGGACATATACATGCCTATAACCTGCCTATGAGGACATATAGTTACATAGTTACATAGTTTGTCAGGCCGAAAAAAGACATACGTCCATCCAGTTCAGCCCATTTATTAAAGTGTTGCTAAAGTGTTAGAGTGTGTATCCAGAGGAAGCAAAAAACCCTCCATGAGGTAGAAGCCAATAGACCTCATGAAAGGGAAAAAATTCCTTCCTGACTCCAAACTGTGCATCCAGAATAAATCCCTGGAACAACGACCCCCCTACTATAAACCTATTCCCCTATTAACTAGTTATTTACATCTAGAAAATGTACCCAGACCCTTCTTCGGAATCCCTAGTCACTTATAACTTGTTATGATATCACTCTCCAGAAAATTACATCCAAGCCCTTCTTGAACTCTGATAGTGAATTCCACCATGACAATTTTCTCTGGCAGAGAGTTCCACAGTCTCACCGCTCTAACAGAGCAAAGAATCCCTTTTTATGTTTTGTAAAAACTATTATCAAGACGTAGAGGATGCCCTTGTCAAGAACAGTCCTGGTATAAATAAATCTTTAGCGAGAATCTCTAAATTGGCCCCTTAATATATTTAAACATATTTAATTATGTCCCCCCCCGAAGCCGTCTTTCTCCTAACTTAATAACCCTAACCTTGCTAATCTATTCTGGATCATTGCAGCCACCCCCAGGCCTTAATTATTTTGTTGCCCGCCTTTGTACCTGTTTCAAGCCTCTCACAATGTCTGTCCTGTGGCACTGGATGCCCAAAACTTGTACACAATATTCCAAGTGTGGTCTAACCAGTGAACTTGTATATTGGGAGAAATAATGTTCCCATCATCGTGCATCATGCCCCTTTTAATATACCCCCATATCCTATTAGCCTTGGCAGCTGCTGCGGACACTGGCTGCTACATTATATTGTTTTACTGTCCACTAGAATTCCCAAGTCCCTTCTCAATTCCTTTTACACAGTGTTTTCCATTTAACATGTAATCATGTAATGGATTTTTCCCCCACATGTGTCATAACCTTCATTTATCATGTTAAACCCTCATATACTGCCTATACATGCCTATACCTGCCTATAACCTGCCTATGGGGGACATATACCTGCCTATGGGGGACATATACCTGCCTATACCTGCCTATGGGGAACATTAAACTGCCTATACCTACCTATGTAATTTTTTGGGTATCCATTTTTATTTTTGAAATTTACCAGTAGACGCTGCATTTTCCGCCCTAGGCTTATACGCGAGTCAATACGTTTTCCCAGTTTTTTTGTGGCAAAAGTAGGTGCCTCGGCTTATATTCGGGTCTATATTAGTATATACCGTATATACGGTATGTCTTTGTACTATCTCAGCCAGTTATTGGAAAGCTAAATATGCTGTTCACTGCTATAGAACCACTCACTGCCTAACATGACAGAGGATGAAAAGCTGCTTGTGACTCATAAGAAAATCCCTTAAGTCCTGGGGTATGTGAGTACTGGGAGCCACTGTTAGCATCCAGGAAAGGTGAGTACTAAAGGTGAGGTCCAGCTTTGTCGTATTTTGCAAACCAGCGCTGTTCTTCTAAGAGCAGTTCAGACATAGGCTTTTCAGAAGCGTCCAATCAAATAGTAGAGGCGACATAGGTTGTAAGCCAGCATGGTGCACCACACATAACTGTATAAGTGTCATTGTTTGTATGGCCTTATCTATATGCAATTATAATTCTAGCAACCACCCCACTCATGCATAGTAGGTGTGTGAGTGGTTGTCATCAATATTTTTGCATTTGTGCAGTCTCCCCTTGTATGATAATGTGGCTTTTTTGCATACTGGTGGTGAACCGGTACTTCAATTGCCCTCCTAGTGGATGGGTGTGTGAGTTACTGCTCATTAGTTATCTGTACCAGTTATATTTCTCCGAAGTAGCACTGGGGTTTATATTGCCTCCTACTGGGTTTTGCCTATTATCCAGCCATTGAGCTGTAAGTATGGTCTTGTGTTTGTGTTTTATAGCAACATGGTCATAATTAAATGGTGTCTGCAAAAGCTTTTGGACAGTTTTGTGTGCGTGCTTTGTGACCTGTGCAGAAGTTACAGTTCAGGGGTGGGAAGAAGATGAGCTGTTATAATGCATGATCTATTTTCACTGGTGGATCCTGTGTCATTTTCCTCCGTCTTTATAATAGAAATAACACTTTTCTTTGTAAGGGTATCTCAGCGTATACTGGCGTGCACTGTGTGCATCGTTATACGCCAGATGTTTTAGAAGTAGCCATAGCTAGCCATTAACTTCTATCCTCCTCGATGTGAAAGCACCAGGAAGAAGTGACACATCACTTCTTTCTCCCGGTGCATACTATGCTCGGGGAATATGCTTTAAAATCATAGCTAGAGATGGGCGAATTTCTCAAAAATTCGGTTCGGTCCTCGCCGAATTTTCTGACAAAATTCTTTTCGGTCCCGAATTACTTCGCACGAATCACGTAAAAACAGCTATTTCCAGGCTGCCCAAGCCTTCAGGGTTGGCGTAGAACGTTGTGCATGCTTAAATATGCAGAGGGAGCTTGGTTTGGTCTTCATACAATGTTGTGTTTTAGTATGACACCACATGACGCGCCGCTCTTAGAATCGCTTCACTAAAAATGCCCTGGGCACTTATGGGGGCAAAACTGACCAAAAAACTGAAGCAGGAACGTAGCCCTGATAAAGTCATGGCAGCAAAAGCTGGAAAAAAAACAAACGAGAGCGCAGGTGGCAACTATAGTGACAGAGTGTGGAGTGACGCGGCAGCCACAGCAGCATGAGTCAGACAGTGGCATACACACACACACTGAAGTGGCAAAACAGTACCAGGCCGCAAGTGGCAAAGTGACACAGGTGGAGGTCACGGTGGCAGCAGACATGAGCAGGCAGTGGCACAATGACAAATTCTGGAGCTTGGCAAAAAAGGAGTAGGCCAAAGAGGGGGACAATGACACAGTGTTGAGGGCACGGCAGGAGCAACAGCAGCAGCATAAGGTCAGACAGTGGCACAATGACACAGTGGTGGAGGGCATCGGCAGCAGCACATCAGCAGCATGAGGTCAGACAGTGGCACAATGACAAATTTTGTGGTGGCAAAAACAGGAGTAGCCCAGTGTTGAGGCCAAACGGCAGGCAGCCACGTGCAGCAGCATGGTCAGACTGGGCACAATGACACAGTGTGGAGGCAAGACAGGATCACAGCGAGCAGCATGGAGGTCAGAGAGTGGCACAATGAACATTCCCTGTTGGCATTAAATAGTATTTAAGGGCCACGATAGCGCACAATGACTTGAGAGCGGAGTGGTCCGCGGAGCAGCATGAGGTCATGCAGGGCACAATTGACAGAGAGTGGAGAGGGTGATGACAGGAGCAACAGCATGAGGTCAGAGTAGTGGCACAATGACATTCTGGAGTGGCAAAAACAGTACCAGGCCGCAGATGGTCACAATGACACAGTAGTGGGATGCCTACGTCAACAGCAACATCAGCATCAGCATGCGCACAATATATTGGCACATGACAGAGTGATGAGGTGGTTAGAGCCAAAGACCAGTCCGCTGGTAAAGACGGTGATAGGCCGAATGGAGAAACAAATCAGCAGTATGTGTGGCATCAGGCCGGGTGCGGCATCAGAATAGTGGTCTGAGGCAGGTAGTTTTTGACCCAGACCTGACGCTAAAGCATTGGTGTGTGGAAAGCCTGGACAGTCCCGCCTGATTCCAATCTTGACAAAGGTCAGTCGTTCAACAATTCCCGTGGACATTCGGTTCTCCTTGTGTAACGATGTCTCCCCGCCGCACAGAACAACCCGCTTCAGAGCCTACATCTACTGGCCGGCGGACAGCTTCTCCACTGCAAACTCGGCAAGTTGGCGCACACATCCAGTTTTGGGTGCCCAGTTTAGTCCAGCGGATCTTCTAACTGGGTGGCAGAGTGCTGCCAAGTAGGCCACAACCTGTTGGTTTCAGGAATGCTCCATGTCCCTGCTGCTGCTGGCTCGCTGGATGACGCCTCCTCACTATTGCGAGGGTAAGGAAGCATGCTCATTAGTGACTCCAGACTTAGGGTTACTGCTGATGTAGCTGGGTAATAGCTCCTACCCCCCCACCTTCCCACCAGCAGCGCGCGCAGTAGTAACGTAGAGCGCTGAGGAGACCCCCCGTGTCAGCACCTGTCAGAGAGGGACGATGCACGCACATAGGGCAGCGGCCAACGATTACGGAGGATTTCCCGATAGTATTTGACTTTTGTCTTCTCTCAATAAGCTGGGAAAAAGGCGTCCCCATTAGGACCGGTAGGCTGAGGTTCCCATAGGGTGAAGAGCCAGAAGTCATCCTCCTGCCGATGCTGACCTATCTCGCTGTTCACTACCATGCAAATAAGCTATGCCTGCGGGACATCTGCACAAGTGACTTCCCGAGGGCTCCCTGCCCCATTTCCACTGTATACTTGCGCACGGTGCTTGGAGTCATCTGCTCGTCTTCCTCAACACCATCCTCCTCCTTCCACAGCTCCTGTTTTTTTTTCTCCTGCACTCTCTGTCCCTGGGTGTAGAAAATCACTCGATTTATTCACCAGACAATGCTTCTGCTCCAATGTCCTCCTCCTCCTCCTCCTCCATTTCAGTCCCCACCGTAGAATCATTGTGGGTCCACGAGATGTAAGTCCGCCACATCCCAGATCCCCTGCCCAGACAGATTTTTCGAGCATCTGTTTTCAGACATGAAGCAGTGGAAGTGACGTTATTGCATCCCGTAGTCCTAGGCGAATGACAAATAAACGTGCCTCCTTCGATATGGCCTCACAAACGCAGGTGTCCACCGCATAGACTGCCACTGGCTGACATCAAAGTGTACACCGGGTAGTACTTCTTCTGCCTGGATCATCAAAAAATCGTTATAATCGGCCTGTCTCGTTATCATACATTCGGTCCAACATGTGCATGCTGGAATACCAGCGGTATGAAACATCGTGCTATCAGAGCGTGTGTTGTGGGAGGCCGTTCTGCCCTGCAATCTCTAGGAGGGTGTTCTGGCATTGTACGAATGGGATAAAGTGCATGCACATTTCCTGGCCAATTTCAGAATGTTCGTGAAAGATCGGTGGAAAGACTTCAGGAAACCATTTTACAACCAGATGAACACTGCGCCATGCAGGGGGCGCATGGACCATCCCTCCCTCGTGCAGCGCGGACACCATGTTTTCCTCCCATTGTCCGTCACCATGGTTCCGATTTGCATTTGGCGCGGATAAAGCCACACATCGATATCTTGCTGTCAGACGCGGAGGCAGTTCCTCCCCTGTGTGACTTCGATTTTCGCGTGGCAAGCTAGGAGTGAGAACTGCGTGACACCGCCTGTGCCCTACAACATGTCGGGTGTATAGATTCGGAGAGCAGTTACTTGTGGAGGGCTGAGATGGGGGTGTTGGTGGAGGAGGAGGTGAGTGAGGGCGGACAATTGGCGCAGGAGCAGCCAGTATTGACAACGTGGAGGAGAAAGCGGCGCTCCTTCCAAGTTGTTGTGTTGTGCCTGGCAGGAAGCACATTCACGCCAGTGGCCGTAAAAGGACATTTACTGGCCTGACCGTTAGTTACAGCTCCCAGACGTCCGTGCTGGCTGCCTGTGTACGCTTGAACAAACGCGATAAGAGCACAAGGAGCGTCGACCCACTCTTCTAGTTGCTAGTCATATTTATGAAGTCTGGTAACTCAGATGCTTTATGGATAAATGAAATTACGGCTTTGGAACTCTGCCATCGTCGGCTCGGCACAAGCAATTAGTTCTCTGAATGGTGCAGAGTCCACATTTGGAAGGGAGGGACTGCAGTACCAACAACGTGGACAGGAGCACGGTCAGCTGGCTGCAGGCGCTCCTTAGGATGGAGTTGGGTAGCGCATACTGTTGTCATCTTTACAATCGCCTCTCGGAACTTACTGCTGTGAGTCATGAGTAGCGATGGCGCAGGACATCTGGGGACCTGTTGAGAGGATGTCAAGAGAGAACAGCTGCCTTCTGCGAGGTGGTGGATGCCTGGACTGGCTGAAATGGCATGCGTGCCACTGGCCGCTTGCTGGCTGCTGCGAGCGGCAGGATGGTCCACCGAACAACTGAGCCCACGTTTTCTCCCCAGGACCACCGGATGGTGACGCTGGCATGTTGTTGACGCAAGCCGTTGTGCCAACGTTAGCTCTCCCTGGCCCGCTTCACTTTCTGCCCACAATTCTACATATTACCCCATATTCGCCTCCTCCGGTTGTCTTAGCAAAAAACTGCCACACGACCGCGAGTAGCTGATTTTACCGCCAACTTCTCCGCACTGAGTGACACTCGCCGCCATCTGCCTTTTAATCTCTGAGGGCCCCATGTGCCGCTACTGTCTTGGACCTGCGAAGCGGGTTTTCTACCCGTGGCCGCTTGGCTCGGCTCTCCACTGCTGCTACCCCTTCTGACTCACGGCACACAACCGCACTTGCTTGGCTGCGCTGCTGCCTGGGGTTGGGGAGAAAAAAAAAACGCGCAAGCTGACCGCCCTCTTCTCCTGACGATGATAAAGCCCTTGCTTCACCCAGCCCCCAATTGCGGTTCGGCACATCATCATCTATTTGTTGTTTCATCGTCACTACTGTCCTCATCACCGGATCTTTGGTAAGCCGAAGGCTCGACCTCTCACCACATGAACTCCCATGCACACCTCCACATCTATACTTTGCCGCCTACTGCAAGAAGCTGGGGATATTGGGCCCCATTTCTTCGCTGGCCCAAGGTAGCTGCTGACTCGCCCTCCTCAAATTGTTCCATCCTCTCTATATAGTGGCTCTGAGCCCAGACCACATTAGTAGATCCATGCTGAGGAACTGGATTGGGTCAGAGGCGGGCTGAGGACAGGTGAGGGCCGCTGACCCGCTTCCCGGGCCATGGCCAACTAAGTGTTGTGTCCTGAGGTTCCCACCGAACTTTGGCTGGGTTGTCAGATGTCATCTGGGAGGAAGAGAGACCTAGTCAAACCAATCAAGAACCCTTGGGTTGGCTGACCAACACACGCCGCTAGATGACAGCGCAGTTGTGGCCTCGACCGAGTGACCCCTGCTGCGACGTCCCCCTTGCTGTGCTGGGACCTGGGCCGTTTCAGAAATGATTATCCGTAGGCACTACCATAAAAATCACGCAACCCCCCCCGCGCCAGGAAATTTGCAGAGTGCCTGAGGCTACCCACCTCTCTGTCCTACGAAATAATCACTTGAGAGTGTCTCTCACTAAAAAAAAGTACACAAGACACTATCCATCTTTTACGAACTGTAATACACTGCACGATCTCACTCTGCCCAGGCATCACAAACAACCTCAAAAACCACCCCTTATGATTCTTTCTCTTATGAGACTCTACAACAATGAACCAGTTACAAAAAGCTTGACGCGACGTTGCGAGCGCGTAAACCCCTATCTGAGATACCTACAATTGCGCCATCACACAAATGGCAGGAAAAAAACTTCTTCTACTTAGCGATATGTCTAGCTCTCGCCTCTTACCAAGCACTGTGGTGTTTTTACTAAATGTAAAGCACAAACAGGCTTAATTATCCTCGCTTGTGAATTATGCTACAAGAAAAATGTATATATTTCGGTGTTGATAAATAGCGTTTATTTTTGTCAGCGACAGCAGCAAAACAACCTTAATTAACCCTGATGTAATAGCGCAAATAGAAATTGAGCACCTACAAAACTAGGTAGCTTTTGTAGCGTGTTACCAATGGCGTATTTTCTACGCCACAAAACAACAAAGAGATAAAAATGTTAATTAACCCTGAGAGTCGCGAGATGTGCGCGTTTAGGCTATCCAAAAAAAAAAAAAATAATATATTTGGCGTAGAAAAAAGAACAGAAAGTTACACCGTGTTCTCCTTCCTAATTTTTTCTCTGAGCTCACTAAACCAGCGCCAACAACCCAAAACAGACCGACCATCTAAAACTAACCAATGAGGCGCGACTGCGCCACTAAATCTTTGCTGCAAACTAGCTCATACAAATCCGACAATTCTGCGAAACAACAGCCCACACACCAACAACACGACACATACTCAGCTTTTCGTAGGCGTAGTTACAATGAGTATGTCAATAACATTACTCTACCGCGTTCCACACAAACAAAAAAGACACGCAAACATTCTACACAAAATGGTCCCTAATTTAACTTGCTTAGACTTAAGCTTTTCAAGCTACCAAAAAAAATATAATACTCATATTCTTTCAGAGCGAGCGACGCGTTGAATCCACACAAGAGCTAGGGGTGGTGAGGGGTTGTAATTTAAGTGTGGTAGCCAGGGGGGGGGGGGGGGGGGAGCGAGCGGGGGGCATGGCGTGCCGAGGACGGAGCGAGGGGGAGCGCTTGTGAAGTGAATGCGACGCTGGAGGGGAGGGTGGTGTAGAGGGGGGGGTGATGGGGCGCATAGGGAGGGAAGTTGTGAGGGGCGCGAGCGCGGGGGGGGGTATTTAGTTAGCACACACACACAACATTAAAATGCGTTATTTTCTACCCACACAACAAGAGTAAATGTAATTAACCTTTGCTTTGTGAATTAGCTACCAAAAAAATATATAAAATCTTGGATTGATAAAGACGTTTATTTTTGTCACACACACCAGCAAAAACAACGCTTAATTAAACCCCTGATGTGTAAATTGCGCAATAGAATTGAAGCAGGCCAAAAATGAAGGTGGTATTTGTAATTGTAAAAAACGCTGTTTCTTTAATGAATACAACAGAATCTGGCTTAGGATCCCACTTGATTTTGAATGTATATGTTGCTGCAGTGGAACGCACACTGATTTCAGATCCAATACCATCCAAAAAATCAGAAATAGAACATTCAGAGAACAGTCTCCTGAGAAAGCTGAGACACTCCCACACAAAAATCGCTGTGTAAAAATCAGTTCTTCAGAAGCGCTATCCACCCGCAGCAGCACACCTTCCCTGTCAGTACAGTGAGAGGATGTGGACTCTCCACGGCGCCTCGGTCTTATATAGTGCGGTGACGTCAACAGAAAAAAAAAAAAAAAAATCCCGCGGTCTCTGATTGGCTTCAATCTCTTGTCACATGTCATGCAGCTATGCCCTTCTTTCCTCCCAGAGTGCTTTGGGCCCCATGTAACGCCATGTGCACGGGCTGCCATTTTAAATAAATGAAAGCACACTTCGTTCCCCGGGCGAATCACCCCAAAGTCATTTCGTTACGAAACCGAAAGTTTTTCCCTGAAATTCTAAACGAATTCCACTTCGTTAGAATCGATTCGCCCATCTCTAATCATAGCACACAATGAGTGCTGTGATTTTACCATATTTGTGGGGCGTACTTTGGGTGTATTTCAGTCAGTTATAAGGCCATTGTCTTGCTGTGCCATGGTCATTGAAAGCTTTTTTATGATATTTTAATGTCAATGTAGATGGTGACATGAAAAATTTGAAAAAACTGTTTTTCATATATGATCGACATAAAAGCTTGATTTAAAAAAATAGATTATTTTCTGATGATTTCCTTAAAGCAGAAATTACTATTAAAATAGCGTCAGTATGAAAAGATCCACTACTATAAATATTTTTGACAACTGCTACTGGCAAGCTCTTTCATACTTACAGCTTAGTAGTGTCTGCCACACAGCATCTGCAATCCCCCAGAGTCCAGACATTACAAAAAACACTGCAAAGTTGCCAGTTGTTGGTTTCCATATCAAAAAACCAATAATACACCCAATATTAATAGCTGCTCCTATAAAAAATAAATAACATTGGTTATATGGATTACATATGCAATTTATAATGTAACATTTTGGCAAAGATATTAAAGACTATGTACTTGTCAGAGAAAAGTAGAATCATTTCTAATGCTACACATTTCACCAAATGTGAGGGGAATTCTGCCATGACCGAGAGAGAAAGAATCCACCATTTCACCTAAATTAGAGTACGTGAGAGAACCTCATCCATTTTATTTAGTAGACTGAGTAGACTGTTTGTCTAAAAACAAACACTGAAAAAGAGCACTCTTAAGAAAAAGAGAACATCCTCCATTTTATTTTAGGGTCTGCAACTGACTTCTCCTGACAGTGAGGATATTGAGTTTAAATCAGCAAGACTGCTATGATAATGAGCAAAGATGGATATGCTAAACTTATCTGTGGAATATTTGGCCAACAATGTACTCAATAATAACATCCATTAACCCATTCCTGAAAAACGCAACAATGTGTTCATTTTTTTCATTTCTGCCTTCTGAGAGCTCTAACTTTTAATTTTTCCATCACACAAAGTCTCAGCGGTCATGTGCTATACTACTAGCATCAGTGCTTGGACAACTCCTTTTTTATCTTACATTTGGATAACCCCTTAGCACCTAAGTCCATAGGTGGTTTATGGTATCAAGAAAGATTATTAACCTTGGAATTATTCAGTTTAGAAAACTTGGGGAAATCAGAGCATATTATAATTTTTTTTACCCTAATATAAGGCAGTAGGTTTTTTGCCTCCAGTATAAACACCATAAGAGTAAAAAATGAATTTGTGATATTTTTTTTTTTAATCTTACTGAAGTATATTACTATAACTTAACTGTAACAAAAGAACAGTATAGCAGATAAAGCTTGGAGGAGGTGTCAACATTTTCAACTACTTCTATGTATTATTTAGGCTACCTGCAAGCTTCTAACACTAAATACACAAATGCAAAGATGACATAATCTCTTTAAAAAGTATATGTATATAAAGTCCTTTGTTGGCACATATGCTATGGAAACATTCAGATGTTAAACAGCTAATTGCAATGACTCAAGAAAGTACTCTCGGGGTATGTTCAAACTTTGCAGATTTGTTGCAGAAATTACTGTGACCCAAAAAGCCATTCAATAGATCTAAATGAGTTTATTTCTGCATTATGTGCATTAATTTCTGTAAGGCTCCATTGCAGAGGTTCAAATGGAACCAAAATGATTCGTTTGACAATGGACATCAACCTTGCTCAACAAAACCTATTGATTCAGACAGATATATGAACAAAACCTAAACTCCATTCGGCTGAAAGGCCCTGTTGCAGAAATATACCCTTTAACATGCAACTCAAATGTTGTGGGTATCTCTTTGGAATTTGAATGCAATTAGATGAGCGTAACATAAATACACAATATTGTACTTACCAAGTAGAAACAAAGGAATTCTCCCAGTATATTGAGTAAGTTTTCCAAATATAGCTGCACATATTGAATTTGTAACACCAAAACAGATAATAACGAAGCCCACATATTTTAATCCCAAAATGCAGGTTACATAAGACTGGAGAAACATGAAAAAAAGGATTTTATTAGTAGTATCAGTCAAAGATAGATCACTTAATCATAAACCAAAAATGTTACCCTAAAAATATACCATATCATTGAAAAAGCAAAATCTGACCTTCATTTCAGTCAACAAATTAAACCTGGTTAAAAAAAACTAATAAAAATGCACATCTCATAGCATTGTACAGTTGTTGGTGTTGTTGGTGAAACTTGTTTATCATAATTAATTAATAATTAAATAATAAGTAGGATCAAGTAGAGTCAATTTACTTTCATGAAACCTTTTTTCAGTTTACCCTCTAAAAAGATGGCTTCAAAGTATCTTCCAGCTAATCTGTGAGTTCCTACTAGACTCTGTTCTGATGGAAAACAGCCTAAGGATATGTTTACACGATGGCGGGTGTCTTAGAAGTAGGCGCTGGCCAGCATGTACTTCTAAAGTGCTGGGGGGACGGCCCCATTCACCCTCATTATCCCCGGCACCTAAGCGCTGGGAAGATGTGACACGTCACTTCTTTCACCCAGAGTAAAATACATGTCGGAGAAGACAGAGGGTAATCATAGCTCTCTTTGAGAGTTCCTACTTCGGGTCGTATTGCAGCGCAAATACGTCCCGAAGAACAGACTAAAAGGACGCTGTGTGAACATACCTTAAAATGGACAAATGGAGTGCATGAAGAAATGGAGGCAGCCACTACCCCAATGCATGCAATCCAAAAGAAAAAGGAATTTTTTCTCACATCTGAGGCACAATTTCATTATAAAGCTGTAGGATTTAGGAGAACTCTTATTGTCACCAAATAAAACAGAATAGGTAAGATCCATTGGAGCTATTAAATGTCTATTTTGATATGCCCGACAATGTCTAATGGTGATGCAACCTTCTTTAAGACTGATCATTCTGCGTAGGCATAGGTAACAGTTAAAGGGAAATATCTAGGTAACTTCTCCTCTTGTTGTTATTATTTTTGGCAATTACCTTTTCTCTAAGGACCCTCACTTGAACCTAGTCATAAGTAAGCCATAAATGCCTGGTCACTTCGTGTCTTAACCTTCAAATCCCTCAGTGATCAGCAGAATGAAGAGGTGGAGGCTCTTTATGGAGGATTTTAGAGCCCTAACACACAGATATCCATACATATATGGCTGCCTCTGCCATATATTTTTAGAATATATATATATGTATAGAATATCACAACGTGAAGTTTGTACAGTATAAGGTTACTGTAAAGTATCCAATTACAATATCTCATATAAATATCTCAATACAGTACTTAGTTAATAAAAATCAAATCCATGCACAAAGAAAGTTGGTTAGTACATTTGAAAAAAGACATGTCCATTAAGTTCAAACATGGTTAGTGAAAGATGTGGATAAGGGGAGGGGTACAGGTAAACTTTATTTCCTCCCTACCATGCAATCCAGCTAACGTATCTGACATAAAGGGACACAATTTGTTAAAAACAATATTCCTGGAACCAATTTTGTTTAAATTATTGGCAGTATTTTTTTCATTTCAGTAGTCCTATGCAAATAAAAATTACATATAAAATATTGCCCTTCTCTAGTTGTGATAATAAAGAGCTAAAACTCCTGACTTGCAGGGCAGAGTAACCTCAGTTTATTGTTGTTGCTGCAAGAGACGCTTATCTGTATGTAGTCTCATTACAACAGTATGTAATGACATAATGATCATTCTATTGTTCTATAAAAGACCTAGATAAAAAGTAATAAAGTACAATACATGAAAGGATAATGGGTTAATATTTTTCTGCACTAAGGGGGAAGGGTTCCAGCTTTCTTCACACTTATTAGGTCTTGCTGATAACACCTAACCCTCTCAGGTACATAGTGGACCTGAAAGAGAACTGACATGCAATTCAAAACTGTGCTATCAGAGCTCAAAGAGAGGTAGTCAGAGAGGCAAACCAGGAAGTAATGTACAAGAGAGAACTTGAAAAATGATATTAAAAAAACAAATCATCCAATTTTTACTAAACAAATGACTTGTAATAGTTTCAAATTGGCTGCCAATATAAGAAAAAAATGTGATGGTTTTTCTGTCTTGTCCACAGGAGGGATATTGAGAATGGGCCCCTGAACTTCTGCAGAACTTATGCAGCATGGAGAGGAACCCATCCCTGAACACATTTGAAAGAAATATATTACAAGCATACCTTAGTGAAATCGCTGGCAATAAAGCCTTGTTCAAAACCACTGAACATAGTGAGTGGAATAAGAAGACATTGTCGTTTATCACGGAGATGCTTGAATGCTGATAGAAGTGTGGAACCACAGTTTACATGTTTTTCATCTATGTCTCCTTGTATTTGATCCAAAAATATGATTATCAATATTACAGCTAGAACTCCACAGGCTTAAAGGGGAACAAACAGACATTCAGTGAATACAAATGAGATTGTATATACATTACAAACATAAGCATTATCAACATTATAGAAGAAATTCATTAGAAACTTGTTAAACTATTAGTATGTCTCACTGACCGTCTCACATGCTGAGGACTTAAACAGTAAGGGTAACATGTCCCAACACGCCAGTTTTTTGGTCTATTTGCGGCAAAACCACTTTTGACGCCATATTCTTGATGTAAATGAATTGTCGTACACCAAAACTAAGCGCATTATACGCCGGATACGACACTTTGTAATGCGCCTAAATATGGTGTGTGGTTTTGGCGCAATTCACCATTTTAGGCGCAATGTTCCATTTTAGGTTTTCTATGCAAGGTATACCGGACGCCAGTTTTGGAAAGGATAGGACTTTCAGACGCACTTTACACTGATTTAATGCGCCTAAAACTAGCGTGGAAACTCCACTTTTCTGACATGTCTTATGTAATTAAAGATTATTACCAAATACATTGTTGTTCTGGTTTTGATCCATTTCAGAGTTAGAACAATTTGTATCTCCTGTTTGTCAACACAAGTTTCTATATTTACGGACCATGAGCTTGCATCTCAGACTCTGAACTTATCATTTTAAATGAAAGAAACTCTAACCCATCCGTTACTGAACATATAGAGATCAGGAGCCTTGCTCTGTGCTGTCAGGGCTGCAGAGTGACAGTAATCTTTATATTTAAATATATATATATATATAAATATATATATATATATATATATATATATATATTTGAAAAGTTCAAGTCACCCCTTTTGCCATTTTACATATAAAAAACTTAAAATAATAAAAACGTTACACATAATTGCTATCACCGTGTCCGAAAAATTCCAATCTAATAAAATATAACATAATTTATCTCATACGCTGAACATCGTAGAAGAAAAAAATTCCAAATGCCAAAATTGTGGTTTTATGGTCATTTCACGACCCCTAAAAATTTTAATAAAAGTGATCAAAAAAGTTGCATGTATTCCAAACTGGTAACAATAAAAAGTACACTTTGGCCCACAAAAAGTGCACCTTCACTTAAGTCTGTAGGTAGAAATACAAAAATGTTATTGATCGCAGAACATGGCCCTGTGGCAAAAATTTGGAAACATAGAAAATGTTTGGATTTTTTACAATACCAAAACATAACGAAAATCCTACATGTTTGGTATTGCCGGATTCATATCAACCTGTAGAACACAGATAATACATCATTTATACAGAAGATTGTACACCATAAAAACAAAACTTCTGACAATTGGGAAGAAATTTCTCTCTCAATTATTCACCTTGTGCCAAATACAAAAATCACTGATATGATACAAAGCAATGTTAAATAGATGTACATTCTGCATTATGAAACACACATCAAGTAAATGTAAGTAAATTACTGTAATCAATGCCTTTGTTGTTATGATCAACTACAGTGGGGAAAATAAGTTCGATACACTGGCGATTTTACAAGTTTTCCCAACTTACAAAGAATGGAGAGGTCTATCATTTTAATTGTAAACACAGAATCTAAAAAAATACAGAAAATCATATTTTATGATTTTAAAATAATTAGCATTTTATTTCATGAAATAAGTATTTGATCACCTATCAACCAGCAAGAATTTTGGCTCTCATAAACCCATTAGCTTTTCTTTAAGAAGCCCTCCTACTCTGCACTCATTACCTGAATTAATTGCACCTTTTTGAACTTGACACCTGTTTAAAAGACACCTATCCACACACTCAATCACACTCCAACCTCTCCACCATGGCAAAGACCAAAGAGCTGTCTAAGAACACCAGGGACATAACTGTAGACCTGCACAAGGCTTGGATGGGCTACAGGACAGTAGTCAAGAAGCTTGGTGAGAAGGCAACAACTGTTGGTGAAATTATTAGAAAATGGAAGAAACACAAGATGACTGTCAATCTTCCTCTGTCTGGGGCTCCATTTAAGATCTAGCCTCCTGAGGTAAGGATGATTCTGAGAAAGATCAGGAATCGGCCCAGAACTACATGGGAGAACCTGGTCGATGACCTAAATACAGCTGGGACCACAGTCTCATAGATTACCGTTAGTAGCACTCTACGCTGTCTTGGATTATAATACTGCAAGACACGCAAGGTCCCCTTGCTCACGCTAGCACATGTGCAGACCCATTTAAAGTTCAACAATGACCATCTGGATGATCCAGAGGAGGCATGGGAGAAGGTCATGCTGTCAGATGAGACCAAAATAAAACTTTTTAGTATCAACTTCACTCGCCGTGTTTGGAGGAAGAAGAAGGATGAATACAACCCCAAGCACACTGTCCCAACCATGAAGCATGGGGGTGGAAAATTCATACTTTGGTGTTGCTTTTCTGGAAAGGGGACAGGACAACTGCTCCATATTATTTTTTCACATAAGGGAGGACACGCCAAGCCCCCGATCCCAGAGTGGGTTCTGATTCTAATCGCCAAAGGTTCCACCGCGAGGGCAAAAAGTAGAGGGGACAGGGGACAACCCTGCCTGGTCCCCCTGCATAAAGGAAAAGGGTCGGAAATCCACCCATTAACAGTTATCCTGAAGGTGGGATGTGAATACAACAGTCTCACCAAGTTTATGAAGGCCGGGCCGAAGCCAAACCCTTCCAGGGTGAGAAGTAGGTATGACCACTCGACAGAGTCGAATGCTTTGGCAGCGTCTAAAGAGACTATGATCCTGGACCCCACATCATCATGAACCACCTGTAAATTAGTATACAGGCGCCTCAAATTCAGGGCAGTCGACTTTCTGGGCATAAAGCCCGTTTGATCTGGGTGTATTATAGACAGGATTACTTTGTTTAGTCTACTGGCGAGAAGTTTGGCTAGTATTTTAATATCAGTTTGCAGAAGAGAAATCGGGCGGTAAGAATCACAATATAAAGGGTCCTTGCCTGGTTTAGGCAAAACAACAATTATTGCCTCACGCATAGAGAGGGGCAAAGCCCCTTCCAGAAGGGCAGACTGATAAACTTCCAGTAGCTGCGGGGCAAGAAAGGCAGCATACTCTTTGTAAAATTCAATGGGGAGACCGTCGCTCCCCGGTGACTTCGAGGGCTGAAACGACTGGATGGAGTCTATTATTTCGTGCTCTGACAAAGGGCTATCTAGGAGGGCTCTGTCCTCTGGGGTCAGGGATGGAAGATTAAGTGCAGATAAGTAAGATTAAATTTCAGAAGATGTAGCGGTTATATGGGAGGAGTATAAATTTAAGTAATATGTGCGGAACTTGTTAAGGATGGCCAGGGGATCCCGGGTAAGCGACCCATCAGGGAGAGCCAATTCGGGGATTACAGGGGGTACAGTGCTGCCTCGGGCCATACAGGCCAAGAGCCTCCCACATTTTTCCCCGTGTTCAAAGTAGGATTGTCTACTAAAGAAGACCTTTTTCTGAGCCTTGGAATAAAGACAGGTGTGATAAAGTCTAACCTTACACAACCACTCATCTCTATGGACATTAGAGAGATCTCTGGTGTAGTGCAGTTCTGCTTCAGAGACATCCCTGGCCAGTTGCAACTATTTATATGCCAGTCCCTTTTTGAGGTCATTAATCGCCGCGGTCATTACTCCCCTAGCAACTGCCTTGAACGCATCCCAGGTCACCCCCACTGAAGTCGATTCCCCATTCTCCCTAAAATAGGCCTGCCTTTTGTCAAGAAAGTAGGACGCTGGTGGCAGGATCGTCAGCCAAACCGGATTCAGACGCCATTTGCTTCTAGGGGGTATATTGTCCACCTTAATAGTCAACAGGCCAGGTGCGTGGTCCGAGATAGATCTAGCCAGATATCTCACTGATACAACAGTCGGGAACAGCGACGCCTGGACCAGCATGAGATCATTACGTGATAACACATTGAACTGAGGGGTAAATCAGGAGTATGTGCGGGCTGTTGGGTGGTAGGTGCGCCAGGCGTCCCTGATACCGAAGTCAGTCAGGAGCGATTGAAGGGTCGAAGGCCCGAGGTTCACCAAGGAGGAGCCGTCCTGCACCATTCTGTCTAAATGTTTGTCCCAAGTACAATTAAATTCTCCCAACCAAATGCTAGGCATGGAGGGGTAAGTGGCTATAATCCCTAGGAGTTCCCTAATTATCACAGAAGAATACGGAGGCGGAACATAGACACCAATAATAACAAATGGAGCATGAAATATTCGACATACAAGAACTATATACCAGCCTTCCATATCCATTATGGCCTTAATGATATTAAAATGCACTGCCCGGCTGATGAGAATAGAGACCCCCCTAGCACAATTCGTAAAAGTCAAGTGGTATGCCCAACCAAACCATGGTCGATTCAGCAGCGGTAACCTGTCGGGGATCATATGGGTCTCCTGAAGGCACACTATCTCACATCTTTGCGATTTCAAATATTTAAAAACTAACGCCCTCTTGATGCGGTCATTAAGCCTCCGGACGTTCCATGTTAACATAGAGATGATGTTACTTGCCATTGTGCTGTAATAGAAAAGAGAGGCCAATGGATAACTGAGTTCCCTTTGGAGCTGGTTGCAAGCATTGTGACAACACCAAATTGTAAACAAGTTGAATCCACAGTAAGAAAATGCATCAGATGGCAGATAAATAAAACCCCAACAAAACCCCCGTCCCACCCTACTTCGTTACATCGAATACGAAGTGTTGGATCCCCAAACATTTCCACCTTGTTAGAACTATTGATAAACCTGTATCTTAGAAACAACAACAGTAGAGGGAGCCATGGGTCCCCTGAATACAGATAAGGACACAAAATGCATCCTAGCATATAATGCCTAATACTTTGGACTCAACCGCCAAGTAACACATTGCATAGGTAAATAAGTAGCTAAGCCTCAGCAAGGTTATATACATGAAAATGAGGAGAAAGAGAAGAGAGAAAAGGAGAAAAAAAAAAAAGGGGAAGAGGAGGGAGACAGGAGGGGAAGGAGGGGGAGAGAGGAGGGGAAGGAAAAGGGAAGCAGGAAAGGAAGAGGAAAGGAAAAAAAAAGGGGGGGTGAGAGATGAAAAGAAGCAAACCAGTCAACAAGAGCATGCTTGCATCTTATTGTCAAACTGTTACCCTGGGAGAGTCACTCCGCCAAGGCAACCCGCTTTCAATTGGCTGCTGGGCTGGAGGGACGCCCCCTTGCTAACGGTCAGGAGTCCAGCCAGTCCAAAGTCTCCTGGGGGGTGGTGAAGAATAAAGTCTTGTTGTCTGAGATCACTTTAAGCTTAGCTGGATAGAGCATAGCGTATTTAATATTACGTTCCCGAAGTTCCTGCTTCGCCGTAGAAAACAATGCTCTCTTTTTTTGAATGTCGATAGAGAAATCAGGATAGACTAGGACCTTGGCTTTACCCATAGTTATGGGGCCTTTTTCTCTAGTGAGTCGAAGAATAGCGTCTCTGTCCCTGTAGTTTAACAATTTAGCAATGAACGTGCGTGGAGGTGCCCTGGAGGGGGGGGGGGGGGTTTGGCAGAATTCTATGGGCACGTTATACCACAAACAACACGGAGAATTTTTCCCTGTCAAATGTAGAAATTAGTAGATTTTCTAGGGAAGATTCAGGGGAAGGATTTTCCGACCCCTCTGGGAGTCCAACAAAATGCAGGTTACATCTATGAAGCCTATTTTCCTGGTCATCTAGATGTTGGTGGAGCCTAGAGCTGTGCCGTTCAGCGTCCTCAACCCGACAGGCCAAGGGGAAGATTTGATCTTCCAAGTTACTAACTCTGTGTTCTACCTCCATTACTCGCTCCCTTGTTTTTTGCACGTCATGTCTTAACAAGGATATATCCACTTTGATTTCTTCGATACGAGAGGTCAGGGTGGTTTGACAGGTGTGTATGGCAGCAAGAACTCTCAGGGTTTCCGGGTTTAAAGACATTGTCAGAGGATTCTAAGGCGGATTCCGTCTGCATATCCGAAGGTAACTCAGAGACATTGTCGGTGGCGCATTCAGATCTGCAGTATTTGTCTAGTTTCTCCAATGCCTTGGAGGATGGTTTGACCGGTGCCATACTCTATTTCTTCAAGCACTTGACGGAAAGAGTCCAGAATACTTAATAAGGGCAGAAGAGGATGATATGCTAGGATGTCCGCAGCACAATGGGGACCCCCGGACTCATGGAAGTGATGTGGAGCTCGGCTACATCACAGAAGCCACAGTCTCAGTGTTCAGGCTCCGATTTATTGAGATAACAGAACAAACAGCGACAGGTTACCTGTCCGACGTTGGCACACTTTTACACCAACAGGAGCGCGGGAGATAGCTATTGACACAGTCCCGGTGGTTATTGCAGAGCTGTAAGGGCCGCCCAAGAGCCCAGTGTCAGTCACACATGCGCGGTGGTCTAAGGTCCCAGGACAGCAGTATAGGCACAGGAGATAGATGGTATTCTAGCGGCCTAGGCTGGTATCCAGGGGGTGCAGCAGGTTCGCTGATATTTAGTGTGCGTTTGCTCGGCAGTTCCAATGCACACCTAGCACCCAATATTTATCACAAGCCCCAGACACCACAAATGCAGGTTGTCTGCTGTGCGTGCTGCCACGAGAGGCCACAGGATGGCAGCAGAGTCCACTCTGATGTTAGTGAAGAGGAGATGTATTAGGCCACTACAGTACTATGATGCAGCAGAGCTAGACCTCTATGCAATGGAGTATAAACAGTTAACCCCTTCAGGGTCTCAGTGGGTATCTGGGCCACCAGGGCAGGCACCCCTCTAGGTACACAGCAATATAATGGCTGGAGTCCAGGTGAACACAGGGTGACCCACAGGGGAGGACCTCGACCGTACAGTGGATGGATCAGCAGTGTAGTTAGAAAATGGCCACCGCACACGTGGGCTATAGAAATTCAGCGGTTAATTGGTACTCACGGTCCCTCAACTCAGGCTGTGTCCCGGGTGCCGCCGCTCTGCGTTCCCAATGCAGCAAGCCACCGTCGGTTAAGTCCCCAGCGTAGTCGCAATGCCCAGTTGCTGTCACTTCGGCAGCCGGAGCCGCCGCGCCTCTTCCCAGAGCAGGGGTAATGAGCAATATACTGGCAGTCACAGGCGGGAGTCAGCACCACTCCGGCACCTCGCTCAAGGACTGCCCGCTTCTCGGAACCCGGCTGGACACTGCCCGTCCTCTAGCGCTCGGCTTCTGATAGTATGTGGCAGGATCGCCGCATGGTCTGCAAGATGGCGGGTCCGAGCGCCGCACACAGACCCGGTCCCACTGACCTCTCCGCTGTGCCCCGCCGTTGTCGCCCGATCCGGGCTCTGATCGCTCCTCACCGACACCCACTCTTCTCCCCAAAGGGTAAATACAAATTTCTTGCAGGATATGGCAGGATATCAGGCTGTAGGGTGTTGTGGAAGCAGGAGCTCTTGTGCCACACGTTTACTCTCTTCAGCAGCTAGGCCACGCCCCATTGATACTGCCTTTAAGATGTGTAAGCTGCATGCTATGATTACTAATGCAACCCCATACCAACAGAGATTCAGGTTTTTGAATTGTGCACAAGCTGGATGGTTCCTGTCCTCTGGGTCATCAGGATATGGCATCTGAAGTTTCCATAAAGAATTACAAATTTTAATTCATCTGACCATAGAACAGTTTTCAATTTTGCCTCAGTTAATTTTAAATGATCTTTCAGCCAGAGAAGATGGTGGTGTTTCTAGATTGTGTTGATATATGGTTTCTTCTTTGCAAGAGCTTTCTTATATTTGTGGATTGCATAGTGAACTGTGTTTATAGACAATGATTTTTGGGAGTATTGCTAAACTTGTTCCTTGTCCACATGGATTTTTTCAGATTCTCTGAATCTTGTGATGATATTATGACTGTAGATGCTTGGATAAGTTTTTTCAGTTTTACATTTAGGAATATTTTTCTGAAATTGTTCCACAATTTTTAGACAGATTGGTGAATCTCTGATCATCTTGCTTCTCTAAAGCCTGATTATTTTTATACACATTTATATGGCTTACCACTTAATTTAACATCAATTTATAAATCAAATCCCAACTTTTTAGATGTGTTGCTGCCAGCAATTACTAACTAGGTTAATTTTTTTTTAGTAAAATGGAAAAACGTCTATTTTTAAACTTATGATGTGTGTTGTGAAAAAAGATATGGTTATAAGAGATTTCAAAATTATTGCATTCTTGTTTTCTTTACATTTTACACAGCATTGGAATTGGGAATGTGATATTTTATAATGTTGTGGAAAAATTATAGAATGTATATTTTAGACAGATACTATACCTGCACATGATTAAAAATACACATTAGTCTATAGTTAAAACAAAATGCTTACAGTCCTTACTGAGTTTTTGCACTTGGCTTATTAAAATTTTGGATTGAAAAATTGAAAGAATTATAAAATTCCTTGATGGAAATCCAGCAAGGCGTGTGGTAAAAGTTGTTTGTTGTTATAAGAGGAAAACATACCGGTAGACCAAGGAACACATCAAGTGTCAAGATAGAAAACTCAAAGCAATATGTCCTATAGCTTTAGAATAAGTTCACAGTTGTGTTTTTATTCTTGCTGTTCTATTGAAAAAAATTATGACAATTTACATATTTTCATTCTCCCTTTAATTGATATCAGTGTTAAAAAGGAACAGGACAGAACTGCTGAAGAATGATACATGGTGCATACATGGAATGAATAGGATCCAGCATAATTCAGTTTTCTCATCTCCCTGCATTCTTCCCTCATCTGACTGCTGCCACCAACCTCTTTCCCACTAGCAATGCCCTCCGCACCAAACAGACCCAAGCAAACTACAGTCTATCCCACTCCCACCTGCTCACCCTCTCTCTGCTGCTCCTGGCTGCTGGGGACATATCTCCTAACCCAGGGCCCCCCAGAACATTCCCACTATTGTCTCTAGCTTTCCAAACACATTTATCCCTACAAACTCTGTTAACCACTTCAACCTAAAACACATTCCCTTGATCCCAGCTCACTCTCTCTCTCCCTGGAGCTCTCTGGAACCCATGGTCTGTATGTAACAAAGTAATGAAATAAAGGGGATAGTCTTAAAAATTAACTTTTAATGATACTTTTTTTTTAAAAATTATGATAACCACCATCAATAATAAAACTCTCCGTGAGTACAGAAAAAACAAAGGTCACATCCAAGTAATCTGGGACTGAAAACGATGCACAGAGGGAGACCCTATAAGGCCCTATCAGTGCTAGTCCCTAGCCTATCCAAAAATCAGGAATATCATCCCAATAAGGGCGTTCCTGTCAGGAACCTAATCTGATAAGTCCCTAGAAAAAAAACCTATAGTCCCGTCCCAACATGTTTCGACCGACCCCTCTGATGTTGAACCGGTCTCCTCAGGGGACAAAAAATTAGGGAAGACAACACTCAAAATATCGGAGACAGGGTATAGAAGCCAAGCAAAACCAGGCTATACACTAGGCAGAAAAATCACATTAATGTGCTGGCACACAGTATGTCCTAAAGAAGACAATACAATAGATGATAATCTAGGGTGATATACAGATAATGATATAGATACATACCCACAATGAAATGATAGAATCCACAGCACAAGTACAATAGTAAACCATAGCAGATTGCTGCTATAATAGACCTAAATATGTACCTTACCTCCCTGAAGACAACCAATGGGTGGCATAAGGTACAAGATGGGAATGCAGGGCGGTTCGTTCTATATGAGACATAGATAAATCAAAGAGCCAAAATCACACCACTGGAAATCTCAAAGGGAATAACACAATGTGTGGCTATGCTTACCCCCTGCTCAATTCCCGTAGCGCCTCCCGAGCCCGGGTGCGGGACTCACAGCGTCCGCTGTAAACACAGAGAGAGACGCCCAGGACTCGTGGAGTCCGTTTTTTAAGCGCGCACGTACGCGCCAACCTGACGTCATCGAAGCGAGTCCCGAGCTATGTGTAGAGCAGAGCGGCGTCCTTGGTAACCGTGCATGTGCAGTGAATGAATCGCTGTGCCGCAATACAGGACGCCCGTTCTGCCTAAAGAAGCAGGAGAATCATTACTCCTACGACTTAGATTACAAGACGACATTCAAGTGGCAAGAATGGTAAGTGTTTTGACTTAAAGTGTTCCCCTGATTAAGAACTAGAGTGGACAGGTATGGAAAAAACATCAAACACTAGGTATAGTAATAAGAGGTAAGAGATGAGCCCTAAATGTAGGAGCTGAAATCAAGAATCTCATTCAACCCCTAGGGGGTCTTGGTTTTCAGGGTGAAAGTCCAGAAACATTCTTTTAGGAGAAGGATTTTATCCCTATCACCACGTCTATTTGTTGGTATAACGCAATCTATACCCATCCATTTTAGACAAGAGGGATCCCCCCCATGCTGTAGGTGGATGTGTCGCGACACTGATGTGTCACGTTTGTGTCGAACATCACCAAGATGTTCTCCAACTCTTCTTCGCAGTTCCCTCGTAGTTTTACCAACGTAGAGCGTCCCGCAGACACAAATGATCAGGTATACCACATGCGTTGAGCGACAATTAATAAAGTGTTTTACTTGAAACCTCCTGGTTCCAGTAGAGTCTTGAAATGTAACACTTTTTTTGATGTAAGCACAAAAAGTACAGTTACCACAGCTGAAGCAGCCATTTGGTCTCCTAAGCCAACACTCCCTTGAAGGCGATCTATAATGACTTTCCACCAGCAAATCTTGTAAATTACGACCTCGTCGATATGTTATTGATGGACAATTATCGATGGCGTGACCTAAATCTGGGTCCATCTTTAAGATGTACCAGTGACGTTTGAGAACATCCCTGACTTGAGTTGCTGCATTATCATAGGTTCCAATAATGCGAACCCTTGATTCAAACTTGTCTGATGTTTTTGCCTTTGGAATTAACAGTTGAGATCTATCCTGTGCTAATGCATGTCTATAGGCTTGTCTCAATACAAAGTCGGGATATCCTTTATCCAAGAAACGCTGGCGAAGTACAGTTGCCTCTTTAACAAAATCATCAGTGGAGGAGCAATTTCTCCTCAAACAGAGATATTGACCCCGCGGTATTCCCCGCTTGAGTGGCAAGGGATGGCAACTATCCCATTGAAGCAGGGAATTGGTGGCAGTGGGCTTACGGTAGATTGTGGTGGATATTTCGCCCATCCGATTTTTTATAATGCGAATGTCTAAGAATGACAAACTCTGTGGGTCAATCTCAAAGGTAAACTTTAAGTTAAAAGAATTACAATTGAGACTATTAATCATCTGTTTAAATTCGTCAGCTGACCCATTCCAGACCACCAAAACATCGTCTATATAGCGGACCCACAGTGCAATATGTTCAGAACAAACTGGGGGTTCATCGCCAAAGACGAGGGAGGCCTCCCACCAGCCAAGATACAGATTTGCGTAAGCTGGAGCGCAGGAACTGCCCATCGCGGTCCCTCTCAGCTGGTGGTAGACCTCCCCATCAAAGAGAAAGTAGTTCCTCATCAAGATGAATTCAAGAAGACTGGCCACAAAACGATTATGTCCCACAAACTGATTACCCCGAGACGAGAGAATATTTTCCACTACCTCCCTGCCTCGGTTGTGAGGGATAGATGTGTACAAAGACTCGACATCAATGCTGGCCAGAAAAGTATGCTGGCCAACATTGATGCCTTCCAAACGTCTGAGCATATCCGTTGTATCCTTCACAAATGATGGTAACGCTTCGACAAATGGCGAAAAGTACAGAATCTACATAAATACCACAATTCTGGCATAGGGCCCCAATGCCCGAAACAATTGGGCGGCCCCTGAGTGGAACCAACTCTTTATGGATTTTTGGCAAGGCGTAGAAGGTTGCCACTCGGGGGTACCGGGGAAGCAGGAAATTGTACTCATGTTCATCTATTAATCCATCATTTTTTGCTTGAATTAAGAGTACTTTTAATTCCTGTTGATACTGCACTGTGGGATCACTACGCAATTTCTCATAGCAGTTTTTATCTGAGAGTAACGCAAGACACATTAATTTATATTGTGAGTTGTCCATGACAACAATATTTCCACCCTTATTCGATGGTTTAATACAAATTTCCTCATTTTTAGAGAGATTTGACAAGGCTATATACTCCATGGTGGTAAAATTGTTCCATGCACTAACTTGAATTTGTTCCAGATCCCGCAGTACTAGGTTCAAAAATACGTCTACACAGGAAATGTCCCCTAAGGGGGCCATTTTGATATTTGGCAACTTTAACTGTGTAAACGGACCCTTTCCCAAATCGTTCTGTGGTACTTCTGACAGTCCGAACAGGAGTCTAACGTCTGAGAGCATATCCATTGGACTGCCCAAATCTTGGCATTCACGATTATTTTTTATAGCAAAAAACTTTTTCTAAAGTAATTTTCTTGCAAACAAATTTATGTCCTTTGTCCACGTGAATAGATTAAATTTACTAGTTGGAACAAAGGACAGGCCCCTTTTTAGTATTGCCAATTCTTCAGACGCGAGTTCCCTGCCAGAAAGATTAATAATCTGGGATTCAGTAGTTGTCTTAACCTGATTTATGTCCGGTATTGGGGAGTCTTGGAGCGCTCCCTCAGTTGGTAAGGGTAATTCGGGTCTAAAAAACGGGGGCCTGTACCCCGACCTCTCTGAGACCCCCTCTTAGCCTTGTGGCCCCTACCTCGCGTTGAGGGCCTCGAAGCCCGTGAAGTCCTATCCTTATCAGAGTCAGAAATCTCGGATTCCGTAGATGATGGTTCTGTTGGTATCTCTTTCTGACTAGACTTGGTGTTAAGGCACAAGTAAGCCTTGTTCTCCCGGAAGTCAGTAAGGTCCCGTAGGAACTGTCTGTGTTTCCGGTCCTTAAGGTGATATTGGAACCGTTCTATAGTTAATTGTAAGTTCCTTTCTTTATTCACAAATTCAGGATCACTAGTGAATTTTTGTATCACTTCAATTTGCTCTGTAAGTTTGGTGTTCAAAGTGGCCAGTGCTTCTTTAATTAAAGCCTGAAAACCAAGACACCCTTGGGGTTGAATGAGATTCTTGATTTCAGCTCCTACATTTAGGGCTCATCTCTTACCTCTTATTACTATACCTAGTGTTTGATGTTTTTTCCATACCTGTCCACTCTAGTGCTTAATCAAGGGAACACTTTAAGTCAAAACACTTACCATTCTTGCCACTTGAATGTCGTCTTGTAATCTAAGTCGTAGGAGTAATGATTCTCCTGCTTCTTTAGGCAGAACGGGCGTCCTGTATTGCGGCACAGCGATTCATTCACTGCGCATGCGCGGTTACCAAGGACACCGCTCTGCTCTACACATAGCTCGGGACTCGCTTTGATGACGTCAGATTGGCGCGTACGAGCGCGCTTAAAAAACGGACTCCACGAGTCCCGGGCGTCTCTCTCTGTGTTTACAGCGGACGCTGTGAGTCCCGCACCCGGGCTCGAGAGGCGCTACGGGAATTGAGCAGGGGGTAAGCATAGCCACACATTGTGTTATTCCCTTTGAGATTTCCAGTGGTGTGATTTTGGCTCTTTGATTTATCTATGTCTCATATAGAACGAACCGCCCTGCATTCCCATCTTGTACCCTATGCCACCCATTGATTGTCTTCAGGGAGGTAAGGTACATATTTAGGTCTATTATAGCAGCAATCTGCTATGGTTTACTATTGTACTTGTGCTGTGGATTCTATCATTTCATTGTGGGTATTTATCTATATCATTATCTGTATATCACCCTAGATTATCATCTATTGTATTGTCTTCTTTAGGACATACTTTGTGCCAGCACATTAATGTGATTTTTCTGCCTAGTGTATAGCCTGGTTTTGCTTGGCTTCTATACCCTGTTTCTCATATTTTGAGTGTTGTCTTCCCTAATTTTTTGTCCCCTGAGGAGACCGGTTCAACATCAGAGGGGTCGGTCGAAACATGTTGGGACGGGACTATAGGTTTTTTTCTAGGGACTTATTAGATTAGGTTCCTGACAGGAACGCCCTTTTTGGGGCGATATTCCTGATTTTTGGATAGGCTAGGGACTAGCACTGATAGGGCCTTATAGGGTCTCCCTCTGTGCATCGTTTTCAGTCCCATATTACTTGGATGTGACCTTTGTTTTTTCTGCACTCACGGAGAGTTTTATTATTGATGGTGGTTATCATAATTTTTAAAAAAAAAATATCATTAAAAGTTAATTTTTAAGACTATCCCCTTTATTTCATTACTTTGTACTTTAGTCAGGGGTTCATTTTGTATTTTGTCTGGCATTGGACATTCAATTAGTTGTCCTGTATGTAACAAACTCACCTACAGTATTTGCTCGGAACAACTAAACGAAGTTCTTCACATAGGTTGGAAGGGGCTATACAATGAAGCGCTGAAGAATGAATAAAACTGGATCTAACTCAACATGAAGTTGAGAAATAATTTATTTAAATACAACGTTTCGCGGGTGAGACTCCCGCTTCCTCAGGTACATACAAAAGCACTGTTTAGTGCACGGGTTTAAATAGAACAAAACATCAAAGCGAGGTTCAATGAATTGTAAACATACACAAGAGGTCACATGATGTCAACATTAGTGTAACATCATGTGACCTCTTGTGTATGTTTACAATTCATTGAACCTCGCTTTGATGTTTTGTTCTATTTAAACCCGCGCACTAAACAGTGCTTTTGTATGTACCTGAGGAAGCGGGAGTCTCACCCGCGAAACGCGTTGTATTTAAATAAATTATTTCTCAACTTCATGTTGAGTTAGATCCAGTTTTATTCATTCTTCAGCGCTTCATTGTATAGCCCCTTCCAACCTATGTGAAGAACTTCGTTTAGTTGTTCCGAGCATGTACTGTTTGTTCTCCTTTGGAGTCCCTCGTGGCACCTCTGGCGGGAGGAGGCAGGAGCGGCTGTAACTATCTGGATTCTGGAGGATCAAAGGAAGCATTCATACGAGCTGTACCGTAACTTGTACAGCTACAAAAGGTGAGCACCTGCCTTTGATCTCACACCGGGTGTCTTTTGTCAAAGATCCCCAGTTGCGCTTTCCTTTGCAGCATATTCTCTACCCCTCGGAGCGTCCGTTCCTTGGTTGCACCGGGAGGAAGATTCTCTTTGCTAACAAACTCACCTACATACATGACCTGTTCCTCTCACACAAATTACTCTTCCTTGGTCTAACAGAAACCTGGCTGACACCCTCTGACACAGTCTCCCCTACTGCTCTCTCCTTTGGCGGTCTCCAACTTTCCCATACTCCCCGTCCCGGTAACAAGCATGGAGGAGGTGTTGGCCTTCTCCTGTCTGACACCTGCTCCTTTGTTCCCATTCCACCTCTACCCTCCATTACCCTCCCCTCCTTTGAGGTGCACTCTGTCCGCATCTACTCCCCCTCCAACCTGCAAGTGGCTGTGGTCTACCACCCCCCAGGCCCTGCAACTACCTCCCATGACCACTTTTTTTCCTGGCTTCTCCACTTTCTTTCCACTGACATCCCCACTATTGTCATGGGAGATTTTAACATCCCAATTGATGCACACATCTCTGCTGCCAACAAACTCCTTTCACTCTGCTCTTCCGTTGGCCTCTCACAGTGGATCTCTGGAGCAACCCAGACAGACGGACACACGCTCGACCTCATCTTCGCCCGCCTCTGCCCCCTAACTGACATCTCAAACTCCCCTCACCCTATATCTGACCACAACCTGATCACCTTCTACAACATCTCCACTCCACCTGCTCCTCCTGTCTCACATCTAGTACACCCCCGCAGGAACTTACAAAACCTTAACCCTCGCACACTCTCTGACTCTCTTGCACCTCTTTCTACCATATCCTCACTTGACAACCCAGACGCAGCCACTGCTTTCTACAACAACACAATCACCACCACCCTTGACTCAGTCGCTCCTCTCATACACAACAGAACCCGCAACATCAACAGACAACCCTGGCACACAGCCTCCCCTAAACAGCTGAGGCGAGCTTCCAGAGCTGCCGAACGCCGCTGGAAGAAAAGCCGCTCCACCGACGACTTCACCTCATACAAACAATCGCTACACACATTTAAGTCTGCACTCACCACCGCCAAACAGGATTACTTCACCACCATCATATCCTCCCTGTCTCACATCCCCAGACATTTATTCAACACCTTCAACTCTCTCCTTCGTCTCCCAGCACCTCCTCCCCCATCTCTGCTATCAGCAGACTATTTTGCCACTCATTTCTTAAATAAGATCAACCTCATCAGAGAAAACTTCACCCCACAGTCCCCACTACCCACCTCTATATCTCCACCATCACCACCACCCACCCTTACCCTGACACAGTCCCCAAGTGAACACTTCCATAACCTGCTTTCCCACTGTTAGTCACGATAACCTTTCCTCTCTAGTGTCTAAATCCAACCTCACTACCTGTAACCTTGACCCACTGCCATCCTACCACATCCCAGACCTCAGCACTGTTATCTTCCCAGCCCTCACCCACCTTTTCAATCTATCATTGACCTCTGGCATCTTCCCTTCCTCATTTAAACATGCGACCATCTCACCTATCCTTAAGAAACCATCTCTCGACCCCTCCTCATTGTCCAACTATCGTCCCATCTCACTGTTTCCTTTTGCATCCAAACTCCTGGAACAGCATGTCTATCTTCAACTGTCCATCCACCTGTCCTCCAACTCTCTCCTTGACCCACTCCAATCAGGCTTCCAACCCAACCACTCCACTGAAACTGCCCTAACCAAGGTCACCAACGACCTAATAACTGCTAAAGCCTCACGCCACTATTCTGTGCTTCTCCTCTTAGACCTGTCCTCTGCTTTTGACACTGTCGACCACTCCATCCTGCTACAAATCCTCTCCTCCCTCGGCATTACTGACTTGGCCTTCTCCTGGACCTCCTCATACCTCTCTGAACGGACATTCAGTGTCTCTCACTCTTGAACCACCTCCTCCTCTCGCCCGCTCTCTGTTGGTGTCCCCCAGGGGTCAGTCCTGTTCCCACTCCTCTTCTCTACCTACACTCTTGGCCTGGGTCAGCTCATAGCCTCACATGGCTTTCACTACCACCTGTATGCGGACGACACCCAGCTTTATATCTCCGGTCCTGATATTAACTCTCTTCTCTCCTGGATCCCAGAATACCTATCGTCCATATCCTCTTTCTTCTCCTCCCGTCTCTTAAAACTAAATGTGGATAAAACCGAACTCATCATCTTTCCACCGTCCCACTCCATCCCTCCACCTGATCTCTCTATAACTGTTAATGGCTACACCCTCTCACCAGCTCCACAAGTCCGCTGCCTTGGGATAACCTTTGACTCCTCTTTATCCTTCAAACCACACATCCAAGCCCTCCCTCTGCCTGCCGCCTTCACCTGAAAAATTTTTCACGCATCCGCCCATTCCTTAACTCTGACACTACAAAAACGCTAGTCCACACCCTTGTCATCTCCCGCCTAGACTACTGCAACAGCCTTCTCTGTGGCCTCCCATCCAGCACTCTCGCTCCCTTTCAAACCATCCTCAACTCTGCTGCCCATCTTATCCACCTCTCTCCCCGCTACTCCTCTGCCTCTCCCCTCTGTCAATCCCTTCACTGGCTCCCCATTGCCCGAAGAATTCATTTCGTTACTAACCCTGACCTACAAGGCTCTCCATAACTTCTCTCCTCCATACATCTTTGTTCTAATCTCCAGATACCTCCCCTCACGCACTTTCCGCTCCTCACAGGACCTTCTCCTCTGCTCCCCTCTCATTAGCTCCTCACACAACCATCTCCAAGACTTCACTCGTGCTTCACCCATTCTCTGGAACTCCTTAACCCAAAACATCAGACTCTCCCCAACTTTCACCAGTTTCAAAAGCAACCTGAAAACCCATCTCTTCAGGATAGCCTATAACCTACACTAACCCCACCACCGGTACACCGGCCCACAAACATGTCCGCCCCACACCTTCTGTCTCTCCCCTCCTCCCTTCTAGATTGTAAGCCCTCACGGGCTTTCCTCTCTGTATCAGTTACTAGTCATTTTTCGTCACCATTGTATTTGTTCAACATTTGTTATGTATGTAATTCCCCTTGAATGTACACTGCCCTGGAATCAATGGCGCTCTAAAATAAATAATAATAATCATCTAAATACATAGTTAGAAAGCAATGCAAATGTTAAGAAACAATTTAACCCTTTATACCTTCATAAAATATTACACATTTCATTACTGTTTAACTTCATACCTGTGTAAGATCCAAGTAGAATATAGATCACAGTGTTTGATGGCCGGCCAGTTGTACTATTTGCAGTTTGGGTTATCTCAGCCGGGCAGTCACCTGCTCCACATATTGTTTGATTTGGTGCATCCAGACCTGAAAATGAAATAATTTAAAATATTCAATCTATTTAAAGGCCTTTAAAGAATATGAACACTATGGTTCTCTGCTCAGGACCCAATTCAACATGCCAAAAGGCTTCGGCAGACTCAGCATGTAAATGCATTACATAGATGGCCATTAATTTGAATGGCCAGCTTATAAGGCTACATACAAATGCCTCTAGACATTTGAATGTCTAGAGGCAGCAATAATAATGTACTGATGGGGGTTAGAAAAGCCAACTTCTTTTTAAAAAGAGGTGGTGTTAATGAAACAACTCCATTAAGTAATATTGCAATTCTTATACCCATATTACAAAGAAATCTATATGACCGCACACTAAAAACTGTCCCTAATAGGTGCAAGGATATATGACCATATGGAATCCAATAACGTATCATAAAGCTTTTCTGTTAAATTAAATACATATTAAAGCAACCGTCATATGTTTCCAATTAGTAAGTGGCATATAAAGTAAGGAAAGTATGGTAATACAAATATCAAAAAATATAAAATATGTATTTCATTGAGTAAATGTTAACTAAGTAAAGTATAATGACAATATATTAATGCAGTGGTGACATATATTTTACCTGCATTTGGTGTTAGGTGAAAAACCAACGAAGAAATAAGATTTCCCCAAACACGGCAAGTTTGGCAAATTAGAAAGAAAATCCCGAAATACTGGTTTACAACATCTTTTGATGATTTGCCGCAGCTTTCTGCAAATCTGGTTCCAGTTATGGTTATATAAGTGCTCTTGCTTGCCCATAGGGGTCCACCCCCTAACCCAACAAGTATACACGAAATTATAAGTGTAGGCCTAAAAAAAAGAATATGGCAGTTTTTTTAATCAATTGTTATAAACCACACTAATTACATGTATCATCCTTCTAAAATGCTAATTGAGAAACTACCCCTACATGCTAAAACAACAAGTAAGAAGTTCTTACAGTAAATAGCAACAGTTTGTTGCAAGAGTGGACAATGTTCTCTTTCTTAAAAGGTATAACTTCTCATTGGGGAGAGGCAACATGTTGGTGTATGAGGATTTGAGGATCGCCTTTTGCACCTCACTGGGCATTTACATGTAACAAAGGCATTATGGGAAAATAGCTGTACGCTCTAGCATACTCTATTGGTTGTAGCCATCCTTAAACTGGCTTGTAATGCACCAAGTCTTGAAAAGCAAAAAGGATTCATGCCAAGCCAGTATTGCTCATCTGCATACATCTATTTTGGGGTTTTTCCCCTCATCAGTGCAGAGCAGAGCTTACCAACTGGCTGGGTGAGAGGCGATAAGTGCCTCAGAAAGGGTAACATATCTCATCAATGAGAGGCACCATGTTGGTGTGTGAGGATTTTAAGATCGCCTATTGCACCTCACTGAGCATTTACATACAACAAAGGCATTATGGGAAAAGAGCTGTACACTCTAGCATACTTTATTGGTTGTAGCCATCCTTAAACTGGCTTGTAATGCACCAAGTCTTGAAAAGCAAAAAGGATTCATGCCAAGCCAGTACTGCTCATCTGTATACAGCTATTTTGGGGTTTTGCCCCTCATCAGTGCAGAGCAGAGCTTACCAGCCAGCTGGCTGGGTGAGAGGCGATGAGTGCCTCAGAAAGGGTAATATCTCTCATCGAGGAGAGGCACCATGATGGTGTTGAAGGATTTTAAGATCGCCTGTTGCATCTCACTTGGCATTAACATATAATAAAGGCACCATTGGAAGAGAGTTGAATGCTCTAGTGCCCTCTATGAGTGATACTGGCTTGGCATGAATCCTTTTTGCTTTCCAAGAATCCATTAGTCACAAGTGAATTGAGGATGTGGGTTCAGCTCGCTTCCTTTTGTTATATTAGTTAGATTTGTTATATTAACATAATACAAATGATAATTTAAAATAAAAAATAAAAAAGATAACTCACTTCTTTTTGTAGTGAAGCTAAATAATATATATGTAAATATTTACCAGCTGGGGTAGAAGTTACAAAGACTGTAAGAGATGAAGCAAAACATTGATGCTACGATAGTCCATTTGCATCCAATTTTCTTTATCAGTAGAGGAGGTAACAACAGTGAAGCGAGGCTGAGGGACACGTACATTACACTTAATGATGCAACACCAAGTCCTTCTATCTTATTAAGACTGCTCTGTAATAAAAAAAATAAAAAACATAGGAAAAATATAAAACTTAAGTGTTACATGACTTTTCTTTAGTTATCTGTAAAATTCTAAGTTTGCATCAGATATGATGTGCAGTGTAAGGACATCAGGTTCTATGACGTTAATAGATTTTTAATATGCCTTAAAATATAATAATAATGAATGTACTAAAAGATATTATTGAAAAAGCTCATAAAAAATGGCATGAAATAGGCTTACAACTTGCACTCGCTCCCCTGCGCGCCGGTACTCACCCGGCCGCGCTCCGGTCTGTCAGCATCCTCCTGCTGCCGGCGTGCGCGGGCCCTAAAGCACGGGGACGCGCGTGCACGGGCTCTGTGAAATTTAAAGGGCCAGCACACCGGTGATTGGCTAATTGTCGGGCGCTGCCTCTATATTACCTGGACACTTCCGTCCACTCCCTGCCGAATCTTTAGTGCTTTGCCTATAGAGAAAGTGTTCCCTGAAGTCTTGTCCTGATCTTCCGTGTACTGTACCGTTTGCCTCGGTCTCCTGACCACGAACCTCTGCCGCCTGCCCTGACCTTCCTGCCTGTCCTCAACCATGAACCTCTGCCGTCTGCCCTGACCAACCTGCCTGTCCCCGACTATGAGCCTGCCTTACGATTCTGTACCACGCTATACCTCGACCTGGTAGACTCCCGCCACAGCAAGTCCATCCTGCTTAGCGGCGGGCTCTGGTGAATACCGGGACCTACTTAGTCTCCGCTCCCTGGCGTGGCTTACACCATCGCTTGCGGTGGTCCAGTGGATCCACTTCTGCGACCGGGACCGTGACAGGCATTTTGGTGCCCCAAGCAAATAGGGCAAATGGGATCCCCCAGAGAATTCAAACGCCTAAATCTGACCTGTTCTTGGGGAAAGCGCCATATAGGTGTGTGGGGATTTGAAATTGCCTTTTTGTACCCCACTGGCATCTGCATATCACAAGGCATTATGGGAAAAGCGCTGGAAGCTCAACCGCTCTCTATTGGATGTAACAAATCATCAATTTGCTTTTGACTCACTGAGTCTAGAAAGCAAAAGGGATGTGAGCCAAGCCAGTGTTGCCCATCTGTAGACAGCTGTTTCAGGGTTTTGCCCCTTCTCAATGCAGAGCTTTCTGGCTGGCTCGGTGGGAGTCTGGTAAGCTCTGCTCTGCACTGAGGAGGGGGAAAACCCCGAAACAGCTGTCTGTAGATGAGAAGCACTGGCTTGGCTCACATCCCTTTTGCTTTCTAGACTCAGTGAGTCAAAAGCAAATTGAGGATTTGTTACATCCAATAAAGAGCGGTTGAGCTTCCAGCGCTTTTCCCATAATGTCTTGTGATAAATTTGACCTGACACGCAGTGCCTGCAGCTGCACCCTTCCTGTCTAAATGGAATGGCAGAAAACAATCTTAATTCTGCAGGTCAGTACGTTTCCGATGATTTTTTTATTTTCTTTTAAATTTGCTTTGCATTGGCATTTTCTGAGAATTTTTTTTATTTTCTTTTAAATTTGCTTTGCATTACCATTTTCTGAGGCCAATAATATTTTAATTTTTTGCATTTAGAGACCATTATGAGGGCTTGTTTTGGCAAGCTGAATTGTGGTTTTCATTGGTATCATTTTCAGATACCTGTGACTTTTTGATACATTTTTATTGGGGAGACAAAAAAACACAATTTTGGAGCTGGGTATATATTAAGGTTATATATTAATAGACCTTTACAGATGGTATGATAGCAATTATATTCATTCTGTTATTGTTTTTCTTTTTTCAAATTACTTTTAGTCTTCCTAGGTTACTTGAATTACTTGTACACTATTCTGCAGTACTAATGTATTGCAGAAAGATATACAATTACAGCTTTCCTAATATACACTGTGGCAGGGTGGAATGGGGTTAGCAAGATAGCAGGACTGGGGGGCCTTCATTAGGCTCTGGTCTGCTATGACTGAAATTGCGTTGTGGGGAAGCCGATTGGGAGAAGAAAGGTGCCACCCACTGCATAAATACCTAGATGCCACAGTTAAACAGTAGTTAAGTAGTCAAACAGCAGTTGACCATCACCTGATGTGTATGGAACAGCCTCAGCTTCTAAACCCCCCAATACATCCACACACTCCCTCGCTAGGTGGTCGGCTATATCTGCCTACCCACCATCACAGTCTTACAGTGAAGCACACAAGGATGGGCACCCCTTTATTTTCTACAGATGGCAATGAGCTGGCTGAATTGTGATAGTAATGCCCAATTCATCTATGGTGGCTTATAAAATAATACTGTTGACAAAACAGAATGAGAAGACATAGAGAGGTGGTGAATATGACTAAGAACTTTAACAGTGACAATATTTCACTACTGGTAGGTGCTAAGTTATTTAGCTAGTAAAATGATTTCAGTGATTTCCATTTAACTTTACATAGTAATTATACTTCACACAATAGTTTGTCATCCATTATTTTACTCTGCAAGAAACAGTTGAAAATTACAAGGGAAGAGCCAAACACACCTTTGTGTCACAGATTATTTCAACTTTCATGTAACACTTTCTAAATGACTAAATATTAAATTTAAATGCTCAGATTATTGCATCCTACACATGATGTCATGAAGCACCCATTTATACTAAAGACGTTACATCTGCAAATAAAGATTTATGGTAGGTATTCAGCAATAGTCATAAATGATACATAGGTGTTATAAATCCCGAGCACTGGATGCATCATTATGTAACTAAGAGTATTGTTAGGAAATATTTTTTGCAGAATGGCACCATGATGTTTTCCACGCCTTTATGCATTAAATGAGTGAAGCTCTATTATTTGTATAATAAAAGCATGACCAAGCTTCTTATGATTGTATCTATGTAAGTCACCACATATTGTTAGGTTTTAAGCAAAATTAACGGGATATCTGGCTTTTTATGTATTATGTTCAAAGAGTGGAATTGTATTTTTTGTATATTTTATGTATGATTGTGTCCTTCTTTTCAATATGATCATTATTATATAAGGGGTATATAGTTTTAGATTGTAGACAGGGCTAAAAGTCATTATGTTTTGTTTTGTGCTTTCTGTATTTTTTTTTTTTACAAATTTTACTCCCATAAGGTTAGAAGCAAACCTTTTAAAGGCAATTTTACCACATTTTATTTTCATTGCTCACTACAGAACTGATCAGGATCTAAGACCCAGCCACCAGGGATTTGGCCAAAAAGCCTTCTAACCTATCTCCTAGACTGTATACATGGCGCTCATTGATCGTGATGAAAACTTCCCTCTGCAGAGCCCAGCTCTCCACTCCTGCATACTCTATGGGCGGTCTGCAAATGGTTACTTAAGAATATTCATAAATGTATTTTTGTTTTTTTATCTACAGTTTTTATGTTTCTTGAGTTTCTTTATCCTCCTCTTCACTTAAAAATGTTATACTATGTTTTTTTTACATAGAATGTTATGTTAATATGGACTCTAAATGTATTGGCAATAAAGGACTTTTCTTATCACTGTAAATTATGGCCGTTTGCCATCACTTACTCATCAGTAGAGGTCTCACCACATGAACCACAACCACAGGGGTCGGGAACCTATGGCTTGCAAGCCAGATATGGCTCTTTTGATGGCTGCATCTGGCTCACAGACAAATCTTTAACAAAAAAAATTAATAACGCTAAGAATATAAAACATTTTCATGGAGGAGTGGCCCGAACCTACGTTTCGCTGGATGTATAGTAAATCAGCTCCGAGGAGAGGAGAAGATAACAGCTCACCTAAACCCTCCCTGACTTCCATAAACCGTTTTAAAAGACCCCAGACGAGTGACTGCCACTGACAAGTGACAGTGACTGTCCCTCACGAATGGGAGCAAAATCATTAAGCACAGACTAGAGGCAAGCTCACAAGCAGTTAAAGGCAGTTCCCACGCTGTCAGCCGGCATTCTCCTCACAACAACCTAGCAGCAACTGAGCTCCACTCGCTCAAGCGCCGCTCTAGCTGTCAGGAGAGCGGGCGCCTTATATCCCGGGGGACGGCTTCTTGTGGTGCAGATCAGAAGCGGTCATGCCATTTTAAACTCCACTGATGGAAATCAGCAGCTGCATCAGTCAGAGAGTGCCTGAATATAGGTAACACTCCCACTTCATACCACCTATGTTTCTGGTAACCAGTCAATTAGGGGAAAGCCAGTTACTCCTTATATACACAGTACTACAGGGGTACAGTTTGCCCTTCATCTTAAGAGCAAAGATGCCATCTCTGTTCGCCACATGGAAGCAGCCAGGGACACCTCCAGCATATGTAACCAGTACGAGACAATAGGCTAAGTAACACTAGTCTACAAGCTGCCTCCTACTGTACCTGTATAAAACTTTCTCCTTTTATTTCAATCCATTCATTTCCTAGCGCTCATGTTCATGGTTGTGGGTGGCTGGAGCCAATCACAGCTGTCCTCCGGGACAACAACAAATTTTTATTGGATAATGCATAACGTACACGGTCATTGTGAGGTCAGGAAGTAAACTTCCCTTCTTTTAATCAATTAGTCAGCTAGCTAATTGCAGAAACCCTTTTATCGAAGAAGATGGCTAAAAGAAAAAAATGATGAGGAGAATCATACTTTTCAGCAGGAATAAGCAGAGAGGACAGCAGGTTCTGCAGTGTGTCTAACATGCAACGATAAAATTGCATTGATGAAACGGTCAAATATAAAGCGGCACTTCAACACACGCCATACTACATTGGCATCAAAATACCCTGTGGAGGAGAGCAGGAAGATAAGGAAATATCTAGAGCTACTGTGCAGAGTGCAAGCTAGTCAGCAGCAACTCCCTGTTTGGACTCAACAAGGTGACTGGTATTTGGCTAGCAGTTGTGAGAAACGGAGAGACATTCACAGATGGGGAGTATGCCAAATTATTCATGCTTGATGTTGCCAATTAACTTTTTGACCACTTTTCGGATAAAGACAAAATAATCAAACGAATAATAGACATGCATCTGTCGGCAAGAACTGTTCACGATCGTGTCACCATGATGGCAAATCAAATTGAGGCAACACAAGTGAAGGACATAAATGCAGCACCATTCTTTTCTCTCGCTTTGGATGAGTCAACAGACGTAAGCCATTTATCCCAGTTCAGCGTGATTGCAAGGTATGCTGTCGGTGACACACTACGTGAGGAAAGGCTTGCTGTTTAGCCTATGAAAGGGTCAACAAAAGGGGAGGATTTATTCAAGTCTTTCACTTCGGTGTGTACTGATGGTGCTCCATGCATGGTGGGGAAAAACAGAGGATTCATAGTGCTTCTTCATGAACATGAAAAGAGACCTATCCTAAGTTTTCACTGCATCCTACATCAGGAGGCGCTTTGTGCTCAGATGGGTGGCGAGCAGCTTGGTGAGGTATTGTCACTGGTCATTCGGGTAGTCAACTTTATTGTTGTCCGAGCTTTAAATGATTGCCAGTTTAAAACACTGCTGGATGAAGTTGGAAATAATTATCCTGATCTGTTTCTGCACAGCGATGTGCATTGCTTGTCGAGAGGGAAGGTGCTCAGCCATTTTGCCGCTTGTCTGAGCGAAATTCAGATGTTTCTTGAAATGAAAAATGTCGAGCATCCTGATTTAACTAACACTGAGTGGCTCCTGAAGTTCTAATATCTCGTGGACATGACTGAACATCTGAACCAGCTCAATGTGAAAATGCCAGTCATTGGAAATACGGTCTTATCCCTTAAACAAACAGGGTTTGCATTTGAAAACAAGTTAGAACTCTTCATCACCGATATTGAAACAGGTTGCTTACTACACTTTGAAAAACTTGGAGAGTTTAAAGGATCATGCGCAGCAAGTGACCCTGTTCAAAATCTTGATCTTCTGCAACTAGCAGGCTTCACATCTAATCTCCTGCAGTCATTCAAAGCGCGCTTTGGACAATTTCGTGAGTGCACTCATCTTTTTAAGTTCATCATCCATCTACAAGAGTGTACAGTGGACAGCAATGACCTGAGTTACATCCCCAGTGTCCAGTCAGAGATTTTGAGCTACAAGCTGCTGACCTGAAGGTCTCAGACATGTGGGTGAATAAGTTCAAGTCACTGAATGAAGATTTGGAAAGACTTGCACGACACCCAAGCAGAGTTGCGACCCAAACACATGGGGAAATTAAAAAACTTCAACCCCCCCGGACCGCTGATTGTCAAAACTTGGGAACGCGCTTCCGTTCACATGGGTACCCCCTGCAGCGTGTGAGTATTGCTTTTACTGACAATGTTTGGCTCTATGTATGCATCTGAGCATTCTTTCATTAAGACCAACCTACGATCACATTTAATGGATGGAACGCCTCAACGCCTGCATGAAGCTTAACCTCACCACATACCAACCAGATTACAAGGCCATCGGCACCAGAAATCACATTAATCGTAAGAAGTACTTTATTCATCATTGGCTAGCAACAGCATAACAATGTTATTAAAATGAATTCAGAGACTTATTGTACTTTAAAAGTGTTGGTCTTATATAAAATGCACACATTTACTTGTATTTAGTTTTAAACATATTGTATGGTTCTCACGGAATTACATTTTAAAATATGTGGCGTTCATGGCTCTCTCAGCCAAAAAGGTTCACGATCCCTGCACTACCAGTCAATAAAATAGTGGGCCACGGTGCTAGTTAAGCAGAGACAACCCATCTCTTATAGGCGTATAACATATAGCAGCATAGATATTGTATATTGCCATACATCCTCACTGGAGGCAATATAATCAGACAAGCCTTGGAGCCTTAAACCTGGAGATGTCTGACTTTTAAAAGGAATTTAAGAGATTGCCAAAATCATACAGCAATTAGTATACATTATTATTTTTCGGATCCCTGATGTTAGAGTGAAATTTCCACATTTATTGGGTAAAGACATGTCAATTTTAGAGTAAATTAGCAAAATTATATATATATATTTTTTATATATATATATATATATATATATATATATCAACTTTTATTGAGAATGTAGACTTCGAGATGCTGTTCACAGTTATTTTTTTCTGTCATTTTCTCACATAAGATACTTTACCTGCAGAGTCTGAAGTCCCATATAAGCGGTATACAGAAGTAGGATTCCAAATGAAAGAACAAGAATGTTTTTGAGATTCGAACATTGCATTTTATAGTCTTTACAGGTTTTGTCAGCCTTGCAAGTGCTGAAAATACAAATAAATAAATATTTCAAGTTAAATTAAACATTTAGTCTAAAATAGTACAACAAATAGTACAATAAAATATATTACTAATATACACAGAATTGCTTTAATGATTGAATTTGAATGACACATACTCATAAGACTTTGAAGCTATCTTGAACAATATTATGCTTTATAATATAACATATATGGTGTTCCATTCAGAGTATTTGATAGAATTATGTTTCTTCCATATTTTAATAACCTGTTGAAAATATATTCAAGTGTAAACAAGGATAAGGTAGTAGCCTGTCTCTAATAAGTGTATGGGTTGGAGCTTATAGACTGGCTTTTACAGAGTGCTATAAGAAATCCTATTTGGTCTGTTAAGCAGTCTGAGGTCAAATTGACAGGGTAGTCATCTATTAGCTTATACAGGAAGCTATAAAATTGTGTGTTGTAAAAGGTTGTGAGGAGGCAGAACCCCTTTTTTTGAATTTCAAAATTTTAAAGGAAAAAAACATAAGTTAAAAAATTAAAAATTTTTACAATTTGATCAAATTGGGGCAGCTTAAAAAACTGTGGGCCACTGTTTGAAGCCTTCTAACTGATGGGAAACTACAGCATCCAAAATGTGCTAATGCCCCAGGGGGTTGCAGTTTTTTCTAACAATTTTGCGGGTTTCCATTAAGACTGGGTCTGTAATTTTTTTCCCTTTTTTTCTTGCAAATTGTTCATAAATAGAAAAAAAAATATTTTCACTCCCAAAAAATATGTACCCCGCATTGGGTTTTAATAAGTTTAATTGTTATGTTTTTATGCCCTTTTAAAGCAATACTCTTATTTTTTGATTTAAAATTTCCCGGGTTTCTCGCACGGGTTTTTAAGGGGGTTTTTAAAAATGCAAATGGGGATTTTCAAAATGGGAAGAAGGTAATTAAAGACTTTTCTAAATATATTTAGTTTTGTCCCTTTTTAATTTTTTCTTTCACCAGGAAAAGAAGTTTTTTCCCCGTTCCCCGAGAGCCAAAACAGGTTTTTTATTGTTTTTTACCCCTTGGGCCGGGGAAACCAACCCCTTCAGATAAACCAATTATCTTTAAAAAAATTTTGCCCCTTTTTTACAGAAAAAGCAATTGATTTCACTCCCCCCACCATCAAATTGTACTTTGCTAACTTTTAAATTAAAAATCTTTTCCCCCGCCTTTTTTTTTTTGTAAAGTCTGAGCCTTAGTTACAGAGAAGCTTAAAAAAAAAGCAAAATCATGGTAATTTGAACAACCCCCACCGGGCGAGACCAGAGTAAAAGAAAAAAGGGTTGCTAATTTAAAAATGCCCCCATTGGAAAAAAAAACTTTAACTATTCTGACCCTTCACTGCATCTTCCATATGGCTATTAGTTTTAAGTGCTATTTCTCTTCTGCATTGGAACTTATTTTGTGCTGCAGTCCCCTTCAATAAATTTCATCCTCGAAAACAAGTTCTAATGTAGTCACTGGACTATAATTATGAGCATTCACTAAAATACTATACATTTCAAAAGCTATCAAGGATAAAATATATCATGAAATATAGGTAAAAAATAATCACATATATAAATTTATATATTATTAAAGTTTATTGAATTTTAACATGCAAATAGAAATCATCAAACTTGTCTTTCAGCATCATATTGGTAGTTAAGCAGATTATGCAAACAACTTGTATAACCAGAGCTGTAAGAAATTGTTTGGTGTCCTGTTGAGCTGTTTACAAGACAATTTGGTTTGAAAGGTCTAGGATACCTGTTAGGTAAAGCTTCTAGGGTTATTTAATGAGGGTTTTCAATCACTGTTACTCTGCAGTATCTAAGACCAGTTTACCAGTCAGTTACCTCTAATAAATATTCATTAACAGCTATTGAGATTATTGTTAATAAACACAAAATATTTTATGAGTGATCACTTAATTATGGGTGATAACCACTACTGTGTGAAAAAATATAGTATTGTTATTATATCTTCAATATCTGGTCTACAAACATGGAAAAACAAGATATTGATGACATGCTATTTTAAATAAAAAGTTGGGACTTTTTTGTAATTTTTGTTGGGAATAAAAGCCTTTGAAAAAAATTCTTTTTTTTCCCGGGAAAACTTTTCAGTCAAAAGAGAACCCTAACATCTAATTTGGGAAAATTCTGTAGTCTCGAAGGAACAAATTAGTCACTTGACAGTGGTATGAACATTAACACCAGAGGAATTAAAATAGACTTAAAAGCTTTGCAATGATCTGATGAGTCATCAAATTTAGCAGCCTTTTTCCCCAATTAAAACCCTTTAATTTAAAAAATTTTTTAAAAATGTAAATTTTAAACTTTATAGCCTGAACAAGCCCCTTATGACGGAGCCCCAAGCCCGCTTTTTTTTGTTTCTTTTTCTGTTTTTTTTTTTATTTTTTATCTTTACAGGGGTTTTTTGCCCAAAAAATTTAAAAAAATTAAAGGTGGGGTTTTGTTTTAAAATTTTTCATTTTTAAAATATAATAATTTTATATAAATTATAATATATATAATATAATAAAACCCAAAATTATATATATTTTATATAATATATATTTATATAAAAATTTTTATAAATAAATATTACACATAATTTGATTGGAAAGAAAGATTCAAGTAAAAAGTTTTGATTTTTCCAAACAAAAATCCCCATCCGATTAGGAAAAATGATTTCCCGTTTAAAAAAAGCAAATAAAGGGAAACCTCTTTTTAAAGGGGGGGAATGTAAAGGGAATTCCAAATTTTTTTATTTAAAAAGTTAAAATTTTTCCTGTTTCAGTTATTAGTCAAAATAACACATGACAGTTGGGAGTGATGATGGCAGATAACCCTTCAACTTTAGCCTAACCCCAGGTTTTTAAGGCATTCTAATTGCCAAATTAAAACTGTTTTCTTTAAACCTTTTACTTTGATTTTAAAACCAATATTTTAATTTAAAGAGAAAAAAAACATAGAAGACCCAAGGGAATGGTTTTTCCCGGGGAAAAAAATATTTTTTTTAATTTTTGTTTGTTTTTATACACAGATTTCACCCATAAATAGACAAAGAACCTTTTTAGTATTTGGGGGCTGTTAAAGGGTTTTCTTCAAACTTCATGCATATTTTCCCTATAAAACCCGCAATTCCCAAAAAAAAGTTTTAAAACGAAATTTTTAAAATGTAAACCAACCCAATTTAAGCAATGATTTTTTGGGGAAATCTGTTATAGCCTTTTTTATTCTACCCGGGCATTTAAATTTTTAAAAATTTTTGACATTTTTCCGTTTCTGTTGAAAAACTGATGAAACAACACATCTCAAAAAAGTTAGGACTGGGTTGACAAAAGGCTGGAATGGTAAGTGCCACCAATGAAAAACAGCTGGATGATCAATTTTGAAGTAAGTTTCATGACTGTGTATAAAAAGAGCATGTTAGAGAGGCAGAGTCTCTCAGAAGCAAAGATGGTCAGGGGTTCACCAATCTGGGAAAAACTGTGTATAAAAATTGTGGAACAATTTTAGAAAAATGTTTCTCAATATAATTTTACAAAGACTTTGAATATCCCACCATCCATGATATATAATATCATCAGAGAATTTCAGAGAATCTCGAGAAATCCATGTGTACAATGGAAAAGTCCAATGATCCATGTTGGATTCTCATGATCTACAAGCCCTCAGGCAGCACTGCATTAATAACATGCGTGAACTGGTAATGTAAATCACTGCATTGGCTCAGGAATACTTCCAGAAATCATCGTCTCTGCACACAGTATGCCATGCAAAGAAGTCATATGTCAACACAATCCAGAAATGACACCATCTTCTCTGGGAAAAAGGTCATTTAAATAGGATAAAATAAAGAAAAGGTTTTGCGATCAGGTAAACTAAAATTTTAAATACTTTATGGAAACCTTGGATGACATGTCCTGCAGAATCAAAGGAGAGGAACATCCAGCTTGTAATGAGCAGATAGTTCAATCCTGCATATTCGATGGTATATGGTTGGGTCAAGACATGGGCAGCTTGCATGTCTTGAAAGGCACTATCAATGCAATAGAGGTTTTCAAACAAGATACGCTGCCATCCAAAGTATCTTTCAGGAAAGGCCTTTCATAGTTCAGCAAGACAATGCTAGACCATATACTACATCGATCACAACAGCAAAGCTGGAATCCTGGTACTGAACTGGCCTACTTGCAGTCCAGACATTTTATCAATTGAAAAAATGTATGTCATTATGAAAAGAAATATCTTGCAAAGAAGAACCATCTAAAATCCTACATAAGACAAAAAAGGGACAATATTCCTCTCCCAAAACTCCAGCAATTATTCTCCTCACTTCCTATATGTTTACAAATTGTTGTAAAAAAAATAAGAGCAGATGCTACATAATGGTACACATGACCCGGTCTCAACTTTTTAGAGATGTTTTGCCGTTATCAATTTGTAAATGAGTTATTTTTTCAAATGAAACTGAAAATGTTTAACTTTCAACTTCTAATGTTTGTTCTATGTTCTGTTGTGAATAAAGAGATTAGAAAACCATTTCATTCTTATTTTCCTTATATTTTTAGGAATCAAACGTGTAGGTGGGTGCTAAATAATCTCTCAAAAATCTACGGCTTCCAAAGGGCCAGCCCTGTTTCTGATCGTAATGGCAGCTACAGGTGCAGTCACCAAAATGTAACCAAATTTCCAAGTTTTCAATCGATTTAAATGCCTCAAAAATGTAACAAAATGTATTGAGTTTAAAGTCAATGCTCTGACTTGATATGGGCTAAGTGAGTTAAGAGTTAAAGACTTATTTTTTTCAAATGAAATAGAAAAATGTCTAATTTTCAACTACTGATAAGTTCTGTTAAAATATGAATATAAGAGATTTTCAAATCATTGCATTTTTGCTTTTTACATTTTACACAGCATCCCAACTTTTTGGAATTTGGATTGTAGAAATGTAAGTGTCAATTGTAGAACAAAAAAAAAGGAAATTCAATACAACCCTGTTAAGGACAATGTAAAATATATAGAATCTAACTATTCTATCTAAATACTGTTGCATCCATTGCTCATTTATTTTTTAATTTTATTACATTATTTCACTCTGCATATTTCATTATTAGTATAAGGAAGAATCTTATGTTTTGTTAGTTTAAATGACATTAGCATACTGCAGATTGTTGCAAAACTGTACAGGTTTTGTTGGGGTTTTTTTCACAATAGTGAAATAGAAACATTGCAAAGCACTAACATATTTCTATAAGGGTGTGTCTACAAAACAATGTTAAAATGTCATCTAAACTGTGGTTTTTAAAAAAACTTTGTTTTGAAAAACACCCTTTATAAAACATTGCGGAACGGCTGGACTGCATTTTTGGCACAGATTTGCACTAAAAGCCACAGTCGGTTTTCGGATTTGCTATCGGCCCTGTACATTGAATGTACGGCAATCCAACGGAATATGCAACATGTTTTAAAATCTTTCGGAGTCCATTAGATTTAAAAAACAACAAAAAAAAATCTGTTCTGTTAGACACACACATATTTTTCTTTGTGTTCACAGCACGGGCACCACAAAATTCGAGAGAATACTTCTGTTAGACATAGCCATAACAATTATTTGATCCTACAAAAAAATGAAAAAAAAATTTACAGTAAGGGACAAAAAAAAACAAAACAAAAAAAAACTTTTAAATAATTATTATTATAAAATTTGTTTTAAAAAACCTAAAAATTAATATTCTGTATGATAAATAAACCACAGTTAGAAAATAAAGAGAAAAAAGCACTCACTTTTACTAGATAACTCCTGGCTGGTTTCTTGGTTGGTGTTCTGCACCAAAAATAATGTCACTTTTCCAAAAACATTAACAGTATACCCCTCAGTTCTGCATGATGAAGTCAGCTTTTATAGTAAGCACACCCTCTGATTATAGTAATATACTATAGGTTACACCTTTTCTTGTCTCAGTCAACACTTTCTTGGATAGCTGTTTTCCTTTTATTTATGTAATTGTGTGGAATCACAATTACACACCGTAATCTGTAAAAAGTATGAAAAAACTGTTTTCCCTATTTAGAGTGTAAAATCAAAAAATTGTAGAAAAAATAACGTCCACCTGCTGGTTCCCGATCTGATGGCACGTCCATCCTATAATCCAGCACTGAGTCTTACTGTCTAACTTACTCTAGCTTTCTGGCAGTAAGTATGTTCCTCCTATCTTTTTCATTTATTTTTTTGGTTTCACCTAATTTTGTATAGAAAAAATGTTTCACCTTCTTTTGCTTTTCCCCATATCCTATAGAGCATATCTAAATGGAGATTATACCTCTTAGCTGCTAAGCCCTATAGCAACTGCTATGTAATTATGCCCATGACACAAATTTTCGGAGCTATAAGATACACTTTTCAAATCAAGACAAAGGGCGACATGTATGAAGATCGGCGCGTCGGAGCGCCCGTTTTCGCATGCTCGAAAGTAAAAGCTGCGCCTCATTTATGTCGGCGCCCGAGGTGCGCCATACTTGCGTTAAAAGTTCCCTGCCCCCCCTTGTGTGAGGTTTGCAGTGGGGAAAACTTATGCGCGAAGGACTGTGCCTCATGTATCTAAATGGATCGTAAGTTTCCCGCCCGGGGGTCGCTCATACACGGTAAAAAGTTCCCTGCAGAAGGACTGCCCTAACAGTATTCGAGCAGCGGGAAAAAAACAGCGAAAAATCTTTAAAACATTTTAGTGAATAGCAAAAAGAGTTGTCTTTCAAATAAATTTAAAATTGAATACGATAAATATCAAAGTACTAAAAAGTTTTAAATGTATTGAAAAAAGTTGATCATTAAAAATTTAAAAAGAACCTGTCACATGTTTTTGCCCCCGGCTAGGAAGAACAAGGTAGTGTCAGGCCTGCTGTTTCCATGCTGTGCCCTTTTGTCGTAAGATGCTGTTTTTCTGTATTTAATGCCAAATCTGCATTTTTTTAGCCCAAAAAGTCTTGAAAAGCCTTCAGAGTGTAATTTTTTTTTAAAAACCCCGGGCCAATCGGAGGCTAGCCCCCCCACCTCAACTGACAAATATTACTTAGAATGGTGAAAAAAAATGTGTATAACTGTCATGGGCGACTAGCCTTTGGTGGGGTGGACAAACACCAGCTATGAATAAATTTTAAGGGGAAAATCTCAAAAAACTGCTGCATCTTACAGAATAAGGGGCACGTGCTAGGAACCAGGTCTGACACTAGCTTGTGCTGCCCTCAGCAAGGGGGGCAAACCTATGTACAGTTCCCTTTAAAAGGGAAAAAATATAAAAGATCGCAAAAGAAATAAACCAGTCTCACCCTTTTAACATGGAGTTGAAAAAAAAATCGTTTTTATTAGGGTAAAACATTATCTGAAAAAGAGCAAAACCTTCTAAAAAAACATAAACCCCAATCAAAAACAACGTTTTTTTGCTGACTGGGCAACATCGGGAAATTTGGGGATATTGAAAATTGCCGGGAAGCCCGTAATTCAAATTCTGTAAGCCTTCTCTTTGGGTCAGCAAAACCAAACCAATCAGAATAGGAAACACGCCCCTTTAAAACCTTTGAGAAAATTTGACCAACAAATAAAAGGGGGGGACAGTTAAAATACAGTAAAAAATCAGAAAAGAGCTGTTGGTTGAGCTGAAAGGGACGGGCTATCCCGGCCAATCACATGCGGATTTTGCCATTGTAGTCAGTGAGATGGGGGAAATGTAAAGAATATGTAAATAATTTTCATAGAAGGGGAAAGAAAAAAACGATTTGGGTTTAGACCAGGGCAGATATATCCACCAATCATATTAAGGGGTCGATTTTGAGTGTAGCAAGAAAGGCGCGATAGAAGGGCGCCCCCAAAAATTATTACTGTCTATGGGGGAAATTCTAGTACTGGATTTGGGGGGGGGAAAGGGGCTCATCCTGCTTAGCCCAAACAGCTTTTGATTCCTATCTCATAGATTCTATGGGGAAAAGAAATTTGGGGGAAAGCTAACAAGGCAATTTAAGGGGGGAAACAAAAACGGGTCTTTTTAACATGCAATGATCCCCAAACAAAATCAATAGGGCAACGAATTTGGGGGTTGAAAAAAGCATTTTCAAAGGGCCTGGAAAATGGACTAGCCAAATCTCCGATCTCAAACCCCCTAGAAACCTTTGGAGGGGGGTTGAAAAAACCGGTTCCCCCGCACGCCCCAAAAAAAACACTTTCTAAAGAAAAGATCTGAAGGAGGGGGTTGGGGCCCAAAAAACCACCAATGTGTATCAACCTTGTTAAGACTTACAGAAAAAGTTTGACCCCCTGGGCATTTCCAAAAAAAGGGCATTTTTAAAAAAGTAAATTTAATGAAAAATTTTTTATTGGGCCAGATAAATTATTTTTTAAACCCTTATTTCAAAAAAATTCTTTTTCCAAAAACAGACTGTGATTTTCCCGGGTTTGTTTTCTCATTTTTTCTCTCAAAGTTTAGGTCTACCAAAGATGTCAAAATTTCAGGCCCCCTCTCAGTTTTTAAGGGGTGAGAAAATTGCACAAAAATTGGGTGGGGGACTTAAAAAAAAAATTATTTTTTTTTTTCCCTGAAAATTTTAGGTACACACTTACCCCAAAAAAAAATGTACCTTTCCCAATTTCCCTCTCATTCTTGAAATCAACACTGATCAACATTGATTGGGAAATCAATTTTCCCCGCTGTTGTGTAAATGGGGAAAAGACAACAGGTGAAATGAAAATTAGCAAGACCCAACCCCCAAAAAAGGAGTGGTTCAAAACCAATTTTTTTTCTGTTTTCAGAAAATTGTGCAGACATCCAGGAGGCACAAACAATCACTGCACAAGAAGGTTTTTGCCCTTTTTGTCTGTAAAAACAGTGTCCAGACATGAGCAACACCAGGAAAACAGGACAGTACACCATTTAAAGTGGAAAGGGGGGGTAGGAAATGCAGCAAACCTGAAAAGGGCCGGGTACCCCCTCCTTTTTGCAATTAGGAAAAGGAAGGACAGTGCCAAGCCCTGCAAATGACATCCGCAGGCCACTAATATCCATTTGTTGCTAAAAAATTTAGAAACAACCTATAAGGGGGGAATGGGACCCGAGCCCACAATCGTGGTGCTACAGCCCTCCTATGGAAAAAGTTGTGTGCCTAAAACATCTTCCACAACCCGGTTTGGCATGGGTCAGTAATGGTGTGGGGAGATTTTTTTTTGGAGGGTGCCAGCCTCATGTGGAGCCAGAGGGCCCTGACTGCATAAGTACCAGGGGGAATCCTCAGACCACCAGAGCCCATATACAGGTGCAGGGGGCCCTGTGTTCCTTCTGTGCATACAAGGGAGGCCTTGGACGAAGTGTGTCAGAGTTCCTCATGAGAGGGCATTTAGTATGGACGACCCGCCCGTTTTGTAGACCCGAACCCAAAAAAGCCATCTGAGACTATGTCTCATTCCATCCAAAATGCCACGTTGCATCCAGATGTTCGGAGTTGACGATGCTAACGGTTGAGGGAGAACCCTCAGGAAAAAATCCGCCACATCACAGGGGGAAAGCCCAGGCTTGAGGGAGGTCATTCAGGCATGTGGAGGGCCCCACACACTACTGTTACATTATCTTGTTTAAGGCATTTCCACTAAATTGGTCAGCCGAAAATTATTTCCTCTTTGATTTTTAGTTTTTTAAAAAAAACCTTCATGGGATATTAATTTTGATTTTCATTGATCATTTTTATGCTTTATTGTTCTCAATGCATTCCACTGGTCCCTTTATTTTTTGAGCAGTGTATATTTAACATTATACAGTGTGCCTGCTTGTCTGTCGGGGTGAGCTGTGGGGGTGCTCCTAAACTGGGGCTGTCTTTTATATTAACTTTTGAAATTATTTGCTTGAACCTCATGTGGAATGCCACCTTGGGACGAAAAGTATTTTAGCGTGGAGGTTTTTTGAGGGGCTCTTTTTGTCATAAATTATCCTACAAATATAAAACGTGGAGACAGAAATGTAAAAAGTTTTGACTCTTGGGAATGAGTTCATGAAATTGATTAGATTAGAGTGTGAGGAGGGGCCTGATAAAAGAGGCGTGGTGTGAAAAGTGATGTGGGGTCTGTAAAACAGGGGTGCAAACTTAGCAACATTCCCCAGACTATAGCACAAACAAGAAGGGAAAGCTACCATACTTTAAGAATAGGATGCACACCCTAATAAATACCATATTTTTCGCACTATAAGACGCACTTTTTTCCCGCAAATTTTGGGGGAAAACAGGGGTGCGTCTTAACGCAGGAGAGATGCTGCTCTTAACACAATAGACGCCGTGGCGATCGCAGCTGTGCACCGCTCCTCCCTCTGATAGCCCCCGCAACATAATTCCAGGAGGGCGATCGGTTGTCATAGCAGCTGAAGCCTCATGCAGACTTCCACAGCTGCCATGTATGTACACCTGTTACACCCTGCCTATGGCAGGGTAGGCAGGGTATAATAGGTAATGAATGAGAAATCCTATGTATAGCAGTACAATAGTACTGCTCTATATAAGACAAGGAAGTGTGCCCTCTAGTGGTCAAGTACCCTAGGGGGACAAAGTAAAAAAAAGTAAAGTAAAAAAAATAATAAATCTTAAAAGTTCAAATCACCCCCCTTTTGCCATTTTACAAATAAAAAATAAAAGTTACACATAATTGTTATCGCCAAGTCTGTAAAAGACCAAGCTATTAAAATATAACATCATTTATCCTGTACGTTGAACACTGTAGAAGAAAAAAAATCCAAACTCCAAAATTGTGGTTTTTTGGGTCATTTCATATCCCAAAAAGATTGGAATAAAATGTGATTTAAAAAAGTCACATTTATCCCAAAATGTTAACAATAAAAACTACACTTCAGCTCTCACTTTTTTGTTTACAATTTTTTTTTTCCTATTTGCCCCCTCTAAAACCTGGGTGCGTCTTATAGTCCAAAAAATACGGTATACATGATCTGTTTTGAAATAACTTAGACTTTAAAAACAATTAAAAAGGCAAAATAACTCTTCTTGCCATAATACACACCTTGCTCCTATTGGAATATATGTAACAATACCTCGACAACTAATGTCAATACAAGTGATAAAAATATTTAAATATAACAAAAAATAGAAAGGAATAGGCTATGTTCACACGGCTTATTTGGGCACGTATTTCAGCCCGTAATTCGCGGCGTACTATGCAAATTACGGGCTGAAATACGGCCCAGTCATTATGGTAATCCATAGTTCTTATAGAGAACTATGGATTACGTCTCCTCTCCCCGCTCGGCGAATCCGCCAAGCGGGGAGACAAGTGACATGTCATTTACTAGCTGCGTATACGCAGCGCTAGTAATGATAGTCTATGGGCCGGCGGGCTGACGGCCCGCCGTCCAGCTCCCGCCCCCGTCCACACGGCGTAATTGCGGGGTGTAATTACGACCCGCAATTAAGCCGTGTGAACATAGCCATAATGTCTGGGAGCCAATCTCCTATCATTTATTATTTATTATTTTAAAATGTTAACAAGACATATTTTTGTTAAAATAAGAATTATGATTTACAAAATGAATATATTTTCATTTTTGGGTGTATGCATGTATAAATACAAACCCAAAAAAGTATTAACATATGCAATGCCTGCACAAAAACATATAAACTTTCTATGTTTTTTGTGTAGGCATTCCATATTTTAATGTTTTTTTGAGTTTATTGAATCCCTATTAATATTTTTTATTGTATGGGTATTGTTATTTTTTATGATACGTACCTTTTATTGGGTTTACAAGTATTATTCACTTTTCTTATCACCTTAGGGGTTATTTATTTGAATTTAGGATTAATGTTATATAATAAGATAAATTTATGATAGATTGCCACATGTATATCTGAATATTTTTTTATAATAGTAAATCCTCGTTTTTGACAAATGTTATGTATGTATTGTTTGAGCTACCTCAATGATTTTGTCTAACATTTAAATACAATGCCAAGCAAAAGAATAACAATATTATGAAATTTTGGCTTTCAGGGTCCATATCTCACCATCCACTGCAACTGTGAACGTGAGACTAGGGCCTCCATCAGAAATTGTGGCCTCTGCCACCCCACTACCACCCATTGCTCTGCCACCGGCTGCACCCGGCCAGCCCTCCCCGCCCACAGCTCCGCGCGCAACCGCCCCCCACTCCAGGCTGACCCCACCGCCACCCCATTGCTCCCTCTGTAGTTTAGGGCCCAATCTGTAGCTTAGGGCCCCTTTGTAGTTTAGGGCCCCCTCTGTAGTTTAAGGCCCCCTTTGTAGTTTAGGGCACCCTCTATAGCTTAGGGCCCCCTCTGTAGCTTAGAGCCCTCTGTAGCTTAGGGCCAGCAGCCTGTTCCCTCTGTGATTTCTGTGAGCCAAGGGGGTGGTAACTGCCAATGGCAGCAGACCTCCCCTTGCTTCACAGACTGGCCGGGCCCCTAAGATAGTCCTGGCTTTACTGCCCTAATGGTGACCCTGCGTGACACTACCATCACCATTTTACAGACAATCATCTTGGCTATCTCATATATAAATTTAACTTACAACTATTTAGCATATGCTTAGTTATGTAGGTTCTTAGTTATATAGTAACTGCATTGTTACTGTTTTGCTCCCAGTGGTGGAACAATATTTATCTTCTAGTATACTACAAATTACAACCTGTTCTCACATTCCCTAATAGCTAAGTGTGTTATTAAGTTGATGCCCAAGCAAAAGATCACTGTTTCAAACTGAGGAGCAGCCATGAAAAAGATTTCCTGAGAAAAGAGAAACAGCATAATCCAGCTCATAGTGGTTTCTTGGCATACAAAATTACCATATTGCATCATGAGAGTGTCATGACAGCTGGAAGAATAGGAAATGAATTCCGTCCATTTATTTCAAAGCCAAGAGGTAGATTAGGGGCCCCCAGTTGATATGCAGGTACATTGGGGCCCTCAGGCGGTAGTTAGGCAGCTTAAGGTCCCCTGGGGGTAGCTAGGTAGCTTGGAGCCCTCTTGTGGGTAGCTAGTTAGCTTGAGCCCCCTGTGGGCAGCTTTGTAGCTTGGGGCCCCCTGTGGGTAGATAGGTAGCTTAAGCCCCCCTGTGGGTAGCTAGGTAGGTTAGGGCTCCCTGTGGGTAGCTAAGTATTTAGGGCCTGAGCAGGTAGCGTAGGGCCCCCTGTAGGTAGCTTAGGGCCCCCATAGGTAGTTTAGGGCCCCCTGTAGGTAGTTTAGGGCCCGTGCAGGTAGCTTAGGGCCCATGAAGGTAGCTTAGGGCCCCTGTAGGTAGCCTAGGGCCGCCTGTAGGTAGCTTAGGGCCCCTGAAGGTATCTTAGGGCTCGTAGAGGTAGCTTAGGGACCCTGTAGGTAGCTTAGGGCCCCCTGTAGATAGTTTAGGGTCTCCTGTAGGTAGCTTAGGGCCCCCTGTAGGTAGTTTAAGGCCCCCTCTGTAGCTTAGGGCCTCCTCTGTAGTTTAGGGCCTCCTCTGTAGCTTAGGGCCCCCTGTAGGTAAATACTCACCTTTCCGCGCTCCCCGACGTCTCCGTCTGCTCCCGACCCCAAGCCTGCTGTGTTAGGCTTGGGGCCTAACACAGGAAGCTGAGCAAGCGGTGCGGTGACATTACTTCCTTGCGCAGCCTGCACAGCCATGTACGGCAGGGGCAGGGAAGCGTTGTACAGCTTAATTGTATACGAGAGTCTCTATGGTAGAGAGAACCGCCTGTTCTCTCTTCCATTTCTGTGAGGCAAGGAGGCGGAACCTGCCGACGGTGGTGCGCCTCCCCATCCCCCCCACCCCTCCTCGCTTCACAGACTAGCCAGGCTTCTGTTTTGCTCCTGGTGGTGCAAAACATTTATTTATCTTCTTATATACTACAAATTACAACCTGTTCTCACATTTCCTAATAGCTAAATGTGTCTTTAAGATAGTAAGAAATTTTGGTCCAAAAATTCCTTGTTTATTCGTGAAAAATATCAAAGTATCGTGAACATTTTGATAAATGTACCATTTTCAAACTTCAAAAATTTTTGCATGTAAGACAGATAGTTATTCCACTCAAAATAGTTTATAAGTAGCATCTAATGCTGTCTACTGTAGGTTGGCATCATTTTTTAAATGTCTTTTTTTTTTTTACGACATTAGAGGGCTTAGAAATGTAATAGTAATTTTAAAATTTTCAAGAAAATTAGCAATATACATTTTTTTAGGGACCAGTCCAATTCAAACGTGACTTTGATTGGCATGTATGTTAGATACCCTCATAAATGACTTCATCTTGGAAACTTCACCCATAAAAGTTTTCAAAATAGCATTTAGGAAGTTTATTAACCCATGAGGTGTTTCATAGGAATTAAAGCAAAGTGGAGGTGAAATTTAAAATGTCACTTTTTTTGCAGCTTTTTCAATTTTTATCCATTATTCACTGGAACACGGTAGATGTGACCAGGAAATGCAACTTAATATTGATTCCCCAAATTCTGCCGTTTTAGAGATATCCCATATGTGGCCCTAGTGCGCTATTTGATTCAACCACAAGCCTCAGAGTAGGAGGAGCACCTACTGGACTTTGGGGTCTCATTTTCATTTAGATTTTATTTAGGCGCTAGAACGTAATAAACACCCCTAAAAAGACCCTTTATTGGAAACTACACCCCTAAAGGAATATATCCAGGGGTGTAGTGAGTATATCAACCCACAGGTGTTTCACAAAAATTTTTTAGCGTTAGGCTGTGAAAATGAAAAAAAAAAAATTTTTCCAACAATCTGCAATTTTAGCTGAAAATGTTTAATTTTTACAAGGAATCCTGGAAAAAAAGCATCCCAAATTTTGTTACGCAATTTCTTCCAAGCGTCCTACTGTCATGGACAGCGCTGCAGCCTGTGGGGCAGGCTGCGGGCGTGTCCATCTACTAGAATTTACCAGTAAAAATACTAAAATAATAGATTTTTTAGATGTAAGGATCAAAAAAGCAGGAAACGTATTGGGAGCTACCCTATTCACCAAAGAAACTGACCGTAATAATATGTTGCATTATACTAGCTATCATGCTCCTAGTGTAGTGAAATGTATTCCGAAGGGTCAGTTCACTAGATTAAGAAGGATTTGTTCAACAGATGGGGAATATAACAAGAACAAGATTGGAATGATTAAAAAATTTGTCAGTCGAGGTTACCCTAGGAAATTAGTGGAGAAAGTAGGAGAAGAGATAGGTAATACTCCACGAGAAAAAAAATACATGATATAAAACAAAAACAAAGAAATTAAATGAAAATAACATTGATTTTATTTCTATATTCGATGGGCATGCAGGAATGATTAAAAAAAGATATTGAAATCATGGAATATTTTACGTTATGATTCCACTTATGGCCATCTATTTAGAAATAACCCTCGATTTGTATGTAAAAGAGGACAAACTATTGGTAATCAGATCGTTCGTTCTGATCTCATAACTCAAACATCTAAATAAAAAAATGTTAAAACCCAGAGAAAAGGTACGTTCGCATGTCTAGGGTGCCAAAACTGCTCAAGTATAATAAAAGGAGATTATCTTTGTCATCCAACCAAGGGATATCAGATTCACCACAAAGGTTTTTATACATGTAATACGACATGTGCTGTGTACATGTTAAAGTGCCCCTGTGGCAAAGTGTATGTAGGACAAACTACAAGACAGGTGAAAGTGAGATTAAATGAGCATCGCTCACAAATCAGGCTATGTAAAGCTATACCTGAAAAGGTGAATGAATCTAGGAAAAGCTATGAATCTTCGGTTGTCAGACACTTCCTGGAGAACAATCATGGAGTAAGCGAGTTAAAATGGTGCATTTTGGAGACGGTTGAGGAAAGGGATGTAGAAAGCACGAAAGTGCGTTTATTACAAAAAGAAGTATATTGGATATCTCAACTTCAATCACTAGCACCTATTGGTCTAAATGAGGAGTGCAATTGGGGAGCGTTTTTGTAAAGGGTTGTAACATTTTTTACACCATTATTTTGTATAATGGTTAGGAATATGCTGGCCAGTGTTCACACTGATGGTTGGAGTATGTTTAACACGATGAGTCAAGGAATCTCTAAGGTTAACTAAGGAATGGTAGGGGTTAACGCCCAGAATTAAGAAGTAAGAAAATAACATAGAGATATATAGTCTATTTAGATTCAAATAGTGTAGGAGGTCAGTGTTGATAAGGTGTTAGAAAATAACTAAGTTTTTGTAAGATGTTGAATTTTTAAATGCTGTTGTTATATGTTTTTAATGTGTATGTTTTTTGTATTGCTAACCTATGGTCAATTTATCACGTGATATGTGACTAGTTAAATAGAAGTCTTGACACAGGTGTACTTGACAAAGGGGGCGTGTCATCCGAAACATCGTGCAGTTTGTTACAATCCACTGAAACAACAAGAGGTGATCGGTAAAATGCTACAGCTCTGCTACTAAAGAGCGTGAGAAATCCTATGCAGAATGCTGCTGCCGCATCTTATGCTTAAAGAAATAATTACAATGACTGCAAGATATTTGTTTTAACCAAACATGTTATGCTTATGCTACCACTACTGACTTTATTATAAGTTTTAGGAGCAATAAATTTGTATGTGATTTAAAAATGAAGAAGTAACGAATATTGATTGTGACCAGTGTTTGTTGAAGTGCAATATACGGGTAGGGACCTGTTAAAGGTCACGAAGGTTGGAGCGGTCGTTACATAAAAGTGTCATTAATGAAGTTTGAACCAACAGCATCTGCCATCCCCTCCCGTGGCTATGCCGCCACCAGCTGCCTTACCTGCGACTATAGGTCCCAAGCTTCGGCTGCTGCTACCGTCAAAGTTTGAGGGAGATTCCAAGCAGTGCCGGGGTTTCATTGACCAGTGCTCCATGCACATAGAATTAATGGCCGACCAGTCTCCCATGGAGCGTTCGAAGGTGGAATTCATGGTCAGTTTGCTTTCCGGAAAGGCCTTGGCATGGGCTATACCTCTGTGGGATCGGAACGATCTGGTGACGGCGGATCTACACTCGTTCCTTAAGGAATTCCGTGGGGTATTTGAGGCACCAGCTCGAGCCTCCTCCACCGAAACGTCCCTCCTAAACCTATGCAAGGGGGATTTGTCTGTGGGAGACTACACGGTGCAGTTTCGCACTTTAGCCTCGGAGCTAACCTGGAACGAGGCCGTCCTGTGCGCCACCTTCAAAAAGGGCCTCTCCAGTAGGGTTAAGGATGTTCTGGCCGCGAGAGATATCCCTTCCTCTCTCAGAGAATTAATCCAGTTGCCCACTCGCATAGACGTGCGTTTCGCTGAAAGGCAAGAAGAGCTACGGCAAGTGCTTGAGGTGGTCCGACACCATCGGTTTCCTCTCTTGGCGCCAGTCTTCCAGAAGCCATCCCTACTACCGTCACCAATTCCCAGTGAGGAACCGATGCAGGTCGACCAGGCCCAACTTACCGAGCAAGAATTGGTCCGACATCGGACGGAGAATTTATGCTTATATTGCGGTAGTCCAGAACATTTTTGGAGGAATTGTCCTCGGCGCCCCAAGCATCCGGGAAACTCCTGCACCTAGGCTTCGTGGGAGAGGTGTCCCTAGATGAAAGTTCCTCCTCTCCACGCCTGATGATGCCGGTAAGGATCGAGACAGATGCTGGCCTAGCATTTCAGGTCCCAGCCTTTCTGGACTCTGGCTCAGCTGGGAAGTTTATGCACTACTCCCTCGGTCAATGGTATCGCCTTCCAGTAGACCACCTGGAAAAGCTGTTGGTGATCTCCTCTTACAGCGGAGAGCTCCTAAGTGACGTGATACGGTATACCACCAAGCCGTTGTCTCTTCATGTTTGGGGAGAAAATCACCTTTTATGTGTTGCCATGCTCCTCCTCTTCTGCTAGGACTCCCATGGCTGCGACTCCACTCTCCTACGCTAGACTGGACGTCAGGAGAAGTAACAAATTATACTATCGGAGATCGGGAGTTATTAGCCATCAAACTGGCTCTGGAGGAATGGCGCTATTTGCTGGAAGGAGCTCGGCATCCCATCAGTATCTATTCGGATCATAAGAACCTACAGTACCTCCAGACGGCCCAGCAACTCAATCCGCGCCAAGCTAGGTGGTCGCTCTTCTTTTCCCGGTTTGACTTCCAGATACACTTCCGTCCCGCAGAAAAGAATTTTAAGGCAGATGCCCTTTCACGCGCCTCCGACGTGGTCGGGGAAGTAGTGGTCCCTGAGCACATAATACCCCATGAGCGTCTTGTCTCCGCAGCTCCTGTCGACCTCCGGAATGTCCCGCCTGGGAGTACGTGAGCCCCGCGCTCCGAAGAAGAATCTTGAAGTAGGGGCACTGCCCATTGGTGGCAAGACATCCCAGTGCTCGCAAAACCTGTCTTCTTATCTCACGGTTCTATTGGTGGCCGGACCTTGTTAAGCATGTCAAAGAATTCGTCGAGGCCTGTGTCACCTGTGCATGTAATAAAACACCTTGTCGCAAACCGGCCGGGCTCCTGCGTCCCCTGGCCATCCCCACCATTCCCTGGTCGTGCGTAGCGATGGATTTTATAACCGATCTTCCCCCCTCTTCTGGCAACACCGTGATCTGGGTGGTCACAGGTCAGTTTTCTAAAATGGCGCATTTTGTCCCGTTGCCGGGTTTACCCTCTGCCCCATGCCTGGCCGACCTGTTTTTCCACCACATTTTTCGTTTGCACGGGTTGCCTCTGCAAATCATCTCGGATCGAGGGGTCCAGTTCATGTCTAGATTCTGGCGGGCCCTTTGTTCTCAACTGCAGGTGAAGATCGACTTCTCCTTGGCTTACAACCCTCAGATGAACGGCCAGGTGGAGAGGGTCAAACTGGTCTTAGGGAACTATTTGCGCCACTTTGTCTCGGCTCGCCAGAATGACTGGTCCAATCTTCTTCCGTGGGCGGAATATTCCTACAATTCCCTAGATTCAGAATCCGTGGGCGCCTCTCCCTTCTTCATTGTGTACGGCCTGAACCCTCGCCCACCTCTCCCACTAGCATCCCCTTCTGAGGTCCCGGCAGCAGGTGCGTTGGTCCAAGACATGAAGTCCATTTGGGCCCTGACTCGCCAGTCTCTGCCTCGAGCTTCAGCATACACGAAGGCTCAGGCAGATAAGAGGAGGAGTCCTCCCCCAGTTGTTTCGCCCCGGGACCAGGTGTGGTTATCGGCTAAATATGTCCGCCTTAAGATTCCGAGTTACGAACTGGGATCCCGCTATGTGGGACCATTTGAGGTGCTTAAACGCATTTACCCGGTGGCTTACAAACTCCGGCTCCCACCTTCCATGCGCATCCCGAACTCCTTCCATGTCTCTCTACTCAAGCCCCTGGTTCTGAACCGTTTTTCTCAAAAAGTGGTCCCTCAGTCTCCTGTAGCTGACGCCAATAACGTTTTCCTGGTAGAAGAGATCTTGGATATGAAGGTGGTTAGAGGGAAACGGTATTTCCTCATCGATTGGAAGGGGTTCAGGCCTGAGTAAAGGTCTTGGGAGCCGGAGGATAACATTCTGGACCATGGGCTACTACGGAAGTTCCTCCGGTCTGGAAAGAGGGGGAGGGCAAAGGGGGAGCGGGGGTACTGTCATGGACGGCGCCGTAGGCCGTGGGGCAGGCTGCGGGCGCGTCCATCTCCCTGTCCGCTCCCCAGCTCCGGAGGCGAGCGGTTCCGCAGTCCGGGTATCTGCACTCGTCCCCCGGAGCACATTCACTTACCTTGCTGCGCTCCTACTGTGCTTCGGGCGCGCGCTCCTACTGCCAGCTGGGCGAGCGCGGTACTGCAGCTCAATTTAAAGGGACAGCGCGCCGGTGATTGGTCTCACCAGGCGCTGACCCTATTTAAGCCTTGCCTCTTCCTCATCACACTGCCGGATCTTTAGTGCCTCATAGCCTATCGAGAAAGCGTTCCTTCTGCCGTGATTGTCTCTTCCGTGTACCGCACCGTTCAGCTTCCGTCCTTCGACCACGAACCTCAGCCGCCTGTCCTGACCTTCTGCCTGTCCCTGACTACGACTCTGCCTTACAATTTTGTACCACGCTCACCCTTGGCTGCCACCGCAAGCAAGTCCCACCAGGGAAGCGGCCTGGTAGTTTCCCGCCGCAGCAAGTTCATCCCGCTTTGCGGTGGGCTCTGGTGAAAACCGGGTTCTACTTAGACTCCACTCTCTGGTGTGGGCTTCTACCATCGCTTGCGGTGGTCCAGCGGATCCACTACAACCTCCCGTTACACCTACATGTGGGTGTAAACTGCTGTTTGGGTGCATGTCAGAGCGTATAAGGGAGGAAGTGTTATTTGGCTTTTGGAACGCAGATTTTGGTGGGTGCTATGTCGCTTTTGCAAAGCCCTCAAAGTACCAGAACAGGTGAAACCTTCCAGAAGTTACCCCATTTTGGATTCAACACCCCTCAGGAATCTTATCTAGGGGTGTTCTGTGAATTTTGGGCGCACAGGTGTTTCATAGTTTTTTTTAGCTTTGGGCTATGAAAATGGAGGGACAAAATGCAGTTCCGCCATAGTATTTTGGGCTTCAATTTTACAGTGTTCGCCGTACGGGATAAATGACAGAATAACTTTACTATGGGGGTTGGTACAATTTCAATGATATACACTTTATATAGTTTTTTATGTTTTATTACTTTTACACAATAGAAATAGGTCTATAAAAAATTGCGTTTTTATGTTGTCCTATTCTGACAGCCATAACTTTTTCATTTTTCTGTATATGGAGCTGATTATGGGCTTGTTTTTTGCGGGATGAGTTGATGTTTTTATTGGTATCATTATGGGGGGCATATGACACTTTGATCACTTTTTATTTAGGTCTTTGTGAGGCATTTTGAACAAAATACAGCATTCCTGGTAGTGTTTTTATTTTTGTACAGCAGTCACCGTGCGGTATAAGTGACATGCTAGCTTTACTCAGCAGGTCCATACGATTACAGCAATACCCAATTTGTATTTTTTTTATGTTTTACTGCTTTTACACAATAAAAACACTTTTATTCAAAAAGGAAAACACGTTTTTGCATCGATATAGTCTGAGAGTCATAACTTTTTTATTTTTCTGTGTACAGAGCTGTGTACGGGCGTGTTTTTTGCTGGATGAGTTGACATTTTTACTGGTATCATTTTTGGAGGGACAAGACTTTTTGATCAGTTTCAAATCCGTTATTTGGAAGGCAGGGTGAAGAAAATACTGCAATTCTAGTAGTGTTTTTTATTTTTAACAGTGCTCACCATGCAGTATCCGTGACAAGTTAGCTTTACTCTGTATCAACATATAAATTACAACGATACCCAATTTATATAGTTTTTTTTATTTTGAAGCACTTTAAAAAAAAAGTCTTTTTATTCTGTAAATCAATATTTATGCGAGGCTGGGTGAAGAAAATACTGCAATCTAGTAGTGCTTTTTTATTTTTAACAGTGCTCACCATGCAGTATCCGTGACAAGTTAGCTTTACTCTGTATCAACATATAAATTACAACGAAATTGGTACAACTTTGGCGTTTATATGAGTTTTTGATCGCTTTTTATTCCATTTTATATGCTACGGGATGAACAAAAATTCTTTTGATTGTTTTTTTTAACAGAATTCACCGTACGGGTTAATTAACATGATATATTTATAGGGCAGGTCGTTATGCACGCGACAATACCAAATATGGGTACTTTATTTATTTTTGATCTTTTTTGGGGCGATTGCCGTTTGTAAAGGGAAAAAGGGCAGTGTACGTGTTTTTATTTTATTTTTCGTGTTTGTGTTTCACTTTTTTTCACTTTTCCCCATAGGGGATTTGTAACAGCGATCTTCAATCGCATTTCTGCTGTATACTGGTCTCCATGGCAACTGTCAATCACCATGCCCACAATGTGGCTTTCACTTCCCGGGGCCGTCTGGTAGGAGACCACTGGTGTGACGAGAGCAGGCGGCATGAGCTCACTCCTCCTGCCTGTGACTTAGCTCCGACGATCTTAATTGATCGTCGGAGCTAAGGGGTTAAACACCCACGGCCGGAGCTCACTCTAGCCACGGGTGATGCGGCATGATGCGGCATGAGGCCAGCGGTAATATATCTCTGGTCCCATGTCGCGATCATGCGGGGTTTGCTTGTAAGCCCGCATGATCGCCAGGACATATCCATACGTCCATTTGCGGGAACGCACTTCCCGCTAGGAAGTATTGGTTCATCTAATGACGGAAAGGAGTTAAAAACATTTCCTTTTCATTAGAAATCCATTAAAAACCAACATCCCACAGAATAGGCAAGTCAATCCATGACGTGTCTGTCACGGCTTGACTTGTATAAAGGATTTTTATACTTCAATTCATTGTCCATTACTTGATTGCTGTTTATTGACTCTCTGCAGTGCTACACATTCCTCCAGACGACATACGTGCAAGGACGAAATTTACAAGCTGATCAACTCATGGTGAGCCTGCCTTCTTTTTTTGTACCTTCTCCTTTGACCATTGATGCCTTACATTTTTTATATAATTGTATGTGTTATATCGAACACCCGTCTTATTTAATCATAGATGACTTTTTCATCTACTACAATTTTTTGACGATTATCCCTGCCTCTGCATTATGACAGGAACCCTAAAACCTGCAAGGGATTCTTGAGTCATTGCTGTATTTACATGGAGGTGATAGCAAATCAATTCCACTCAGAACAGGCCAAAGTGATGTTCAGTTTTCTGGGGCCCCCTCCCCTCTGGGATCCTGTGACTACCAACCTCCAAATGTTTCCAGACACTTTTCAGAATGTATGTAAAGAGCCTGGATGAGAGTCTTTTGCTGCGGTTTCTCTGCTCCGCCTCCGTCATGGTGATTCCACGGTCAGGCAATTCGTGGTGCAATTCCACACACTCTCCTCTGAACCCACATGGAACTACAAGGCCAATGACATTCTGGCAATAACTTGCACCAGGAATCAAGAATGAGTCGGCCAGTCAAGATCTTCCCTTCTCTTTGGATGAACTTATTTGTTTGTCAACAAGAATAGACATCCATTTTGCAGTGAAAAAACAGGAAATTCGCCAGCAGCGTGAAATTGTCCAACCTCGCTGACTTCTTTGACTTGCTCCGGTGCTTTAAAGGCCGCCACTTCCTCCACCAATGCGTTTACAAGAGGATCCTATGGAAGTAGAAAGAGCCCACCTGTCTAAGCAAGAACGTCCCCTATGATGCCAGCAGAATCTCTGCTTCTACTGCGGCAGTTCCAAGCATTTCATTCAGGACTGCCCGTTGCGTCTGAGAAACTCCTGCACTTAGACTTCGTGGGAGAGACATCTCTATGTGTGAATTCAAATCCATGTCTGACCATGCCGGTCCCGCTCTTTTCCTTGTTTGGTATCTTGCTTCAAATCTCGGCTTTCTTGGATTCTGGATCAGACGGAAATTTTGTGGACGCTTTATTGGTTTCCAAGTTTCGCTCATCAATGGAGAATGCCTGAGAGACTCCATTCGGTTTTGTAGAGAGCCTCTGACACTTTAAGTGGGGGCATTACATAAAGAGAAGATGGTATTGCATGTGTTGTCTTGTTCCTCCTCTACAGTTCTTCTGGGACTTCCTTGGCTACAGTGCCATGCTCCCATGCTCAACTGGCAAACAGGCAAGGTCACACGCTGGGGACGTGCCACTTCGCCAATAGCACCTCCCACTCCACTTCCAGGTATCCCATCTCCATACTAGGAATTTGCTGATGTCTTTGGTGAAAAGCATGCAGAGACTCTTCCACCTCACCGGACCTATGACTATCCTACAGACCTCCTTCCTAGTACGACGCCTTCTCGGGGTAGGGTCTACCCATTGTCAGTATTTACTATTTTGCCATAGGCAAACTGAAACTCTATCACCTCTCAATTAATAAAACTCTGTAACGTAACTTTTATTATGTATACCACTTAACCTCAATGCACACTATTTAAAAACCTGATTTCTAACCTCTCAATATTTCCATTCTAATTGTGAAGGAATACCTCCTTTTCTATTATCCAGTCTGGTGGAGCACCATCCACTAGCAAGGGGAACCCTTATACATACAATAATTTATTAACTCCAAAGAGTCTTACTTGGACAGTCATCCCTAATATCATGGACGTACAACATACAAGGTTTCTGTGAAACCCTCTGCAGCGGATAACACAGTAATGAGAGCCAGAAAATCACAAATTAAAATGTCATGCCTGACCTCCCCAACATGTTTCACCAGCTAAACTGGCTTCATCAGGGGACAGAGGTCCGGTCACATGTGGTCTAGCTCATTTCCTTTTATATCATCTTAGATACACACCCTATTCAGGTGCTCACTATTTAACCACCAGAGATTCAACAATACCCATTTGTCCCTTTTTACTCTCCTGCGTGTATAATGAAGCTATTCACTGCTGCTGCTACTGCTGCTGCGTTCTTATGAACAAATTCACCATCTCCATGGTGGGCTTTAGCTCTCTCTTAACATGCCGCCCGCGCACTGTACCAATGGGCTTTTCTGCCCTATCTGTGATGGACTTCCGTCCAGCTTCTCTCACATTATTGTGAGAGAAGCCGTCTGCATGGCTCACCTAGAACAAACTAAGCGAGATAGATATTACTTTTTACATCACATAGCTAACTTAATCCCTTCCCGGGAACCGTCTCTCCTCTATGTTTAATATGCATATTATGTCTAATATGCATATTTATGGGAAATACGTACTCCATTGTACAGTACACTATTGTCCATATCTGTTCCCATAAACCTCTTCCCCTCTGTATCTAATATGCATATTCATTTTAATAAAGCTTCAAGCCTTATGATTTATCCCGCCTGCCCTCCCGCTGTTTCGCCTGCTACTTTCCCCATTGAAATATTGTTTCTTACAGCTCTCAGCTAGTTACCTGATTCATTACATTGCAATGGAGATATGCAGAGATGCGAGTCCATTCATGCTCCATTGTATTTTGCATAGGTTAGCACAAAATCTACTCAGTCGGTAGAAACAATAAATGTATACATAAATAGATGGTATTTTAATCCCAAACGGCGTCTCGTCATTGCATTGTAAATGTATATACTATATAATTTGGTTGCTAACAAATTCCTTATGCAAAATAAAAAATATATGTCCCAACCAGTCAAATAGAATCTGTGGCCTCACATGATCCATACCCATCATCACTGCAAAACATTGGGAAACCGACGGACAAAGAGGGGGCCTCAAATGATTAATATTTATCATCATTGCAAACCACTGGGAAAATGAGGGACAAGGAGGGGACAGAGGAGACAAGAGGGGGACAAGGGAAAAACGTATGTGAACTCTGGTGCTCCTATAGTCATATATTCAACCATGCTTGTACCACTGACCATGCTTGTACCACTGACCGTACTTTATCACATATATTATATTTATTCAAAAATTATATAGGGAATCGGCAGGATTAGATAAATGCTGAAAATGAAAAGCCTTCATTTAAGCCTTTAGGGTTCAATGTATTTTTCACACAGATACTCCAAAATTTTAGCACCTCTATTTCACCATCGTGTACTTCCAAAATATGTCTCGCTAGGGGAGTGTCACCTCTAGTTTTTATAGTACTCAGATGTTTCGAGATCTGATGACGAAACTCCTGTATTGTTTTCCCCAGATAGATCTTGGGGCAGGTACACATAGCCCCATAAATCACCCATCTGGTTTTACAATTGATGAATTGTCTTATCTCAAATCTTCTCAATGACAGAATGAACAGTTACCACAGGGATATGAGCCTACCACCGGAGACTGCAACCATGTTTTTTGCCATCTCCCTCAAAGTGACTATGCACAAATTCATCCCTAAGATTTTTTCCTCTTCTATAAGTGACACTAGGATATTTTGGAATCACCTCAGAGAGTACCGGATCTTCTTTCAGGATATGCCAATGTCTTCTAAGTATACCCCTCATCTTGTTAACTCTATTATCGAAGGTACCTATACAACGAATTAAATCAGTTTTTTCCTTCTTCTTTTGTTTATTGACCAACAAATGTCCTCTGTCACTAGTCAAAGCCCTATTAAATGCCTTCCTCAAACATTTTTTTGGGTAACCTCTTGCCTGAAACCGTGCATTTAACTTTATAGATTCTTCATTGAAAGCCTCTACTGTAGATATTGGCCTATAGGAATCCCCTTCTTTAGGGAAGGTGGATGCCAGCTAGAAAAGGGCAACAAACTATTGGTAGCCGTATTTTTTCTAAATATTTTTGTCTGAATCTGCTTATTTTCATCCAACATAATTTGGAGATCCAAAAAATTAATTTTCTCTCGATGAATTTCAAAGGTGAATTTCATCTCAATTTCATTATCATTGAGTCTAGATAGAAAATCCTTAAATAATTCTTCACTACCATCCCAAAAAATCAATATATCATCAATGAAACGCCCCCAAAATAAAATCCGATCTGTAAATATTTCAAAGTGTTCAGAGAAAACAATAACATTCTCTCACCCACCTAAAAATAAATTAGCAAAGTTTAGTGCACAAACTGTGCCCATGGCTGCTCCCTTTATCTGATGATAAAAGGTGCCATCAAACAAAAAATAATTGTGTGTCAAAACAAAATCCAATAGCTGTAAAACAAAATCATTATATTCCATAAATTGCGTACCTCTTGTATTTAAAAAATACTTGATTGCTTTCAGGCCCAGGTCATGTCTAATATTACTATATAGAGCTCCTACATCTAAACTTGCAAGAAATGTACCCTCACTCAATACTAGATCGTTAATTCACATCACAGTATCCTTCGTGTCTTAAAGATATGAAGGAAGGCCAGTGACAAAGGGCATCAGTATACGGTCGACATACGTGCTGGGTCCTTGTGTTAAGTTATTTCTACCTGAGACTATCGGTCTTCCTGGTATTGGCACAACCTCTTTATGCACTTTTGGTAATGCATAAAAGGTAGCAATGGTAGGATTCACATTTAACATAAATTTCTTCTCATCCTCAGTAATTAATTTTTTTCTCAATTCCCAGGTCCCAAATTCTTTTTAGTTCCTTCAAATACTCATTGGTTGGATCTTTTGAAAGCCTCTCATATGTTTCTGAATCATCAAGGATTCTCTCAACCATTGCTCTTTAGTCAGTTTTATTTGAGATGACAATATTCCCACCCTTGTCACTGGGTTTAATTACTATCTCCCTGTTAGATTGTAATTCTGCATTAGCTAGTTGTTCATCCCATTTTAAATTTAAAGAGGATGGTTGTCGTCTAAGTGCTAGTTTCTTTATATCTTGCGTTACTACTTCACAAATGTATCCAATAAATTATATTGTGATATCGGAGGTGTATTCCTAGATTTTGGTTTCAAATTGGTTAAGGGAATATCTAAAATTATGGGGTCTCCTTCACTTTCAATCTGTAATTGTTCAAGATCATCCAATGTTTTTTCCTCTAATCTCCTAAAGGTTTGCTCATCATTATTTTTCATTTTATGATATTTATATAAAGCCAGCCTTCTAGCAAAGAGATTAATATCTTTGACCCATACAAACTCATTAAATCTGGGCATCGGGGTAAATGTAAGGCCATATGACAACACCTGTTTTTGATTTTCCGTTAGTCTATGAGAGGATAAATTAATCACTTGAAGTGCTTCATCCTTTGTTATTTCTGAAAATTCCCCTACTCTCGATCCCTCAAGAGAATCCTTGGTTGTTCTAAAAAAAAGGGGGTGCATTTGCATTTTTGAGTGCTCCTGAGATTGGGTTTGCATTGTATTCGCAACCTGTACATTTCCTGCCACTAAGGGCATATTTGTATTGCCATTTGAAATCATTGCCTGTGCTCCCATACCGTGGGTCACTAAACCACAAGATACAGAAGAGGATAATGTATTTGATCCCATTGATCCTTCTCCTGATTGACATATCTGAGAATTCTGAGAAATCTTGTACCGTTTGGGTAGATGCTTTTTATGCGTTTTCTTATTTGACTAACCTTTATTTTTTCTCTGTCCCTTCCTCCAACCGTTTTTTTTATCCTTTGTTTGACTGTTAATGGAGCCTGTGGAGGACTCTTCTACAGCAGAAATCTCTGAATCTGACAAATCTGAATATAAATCAGGTTTGTAGGTAAATCTACTATTTTTCCAAATATAAACCTGATTGTTATCAAAAATCTTTCCGATCCCTCAGATATTTGTTATGTTTTCTTTCTTTAATTTCTTCTCTCAGAGATTCTATATTTCGTTGTAATTTTTGTTCTAATTCAGGGAAATCTGGATGGGCACGAAAGTTATTAATCTCCACTATCTCCTGATTTAATTGTTCACTCAATTTATTAAATGAAATTCTTTCGTATTCGTACAGGTATTTCATCAATTTCAGAGAGCATTCAGTTAGCAACTTTTCCCAATCCTTTGTAAAAATGGGGTCCTCTTAATGTGTATTCGGTCTCAAACTGATCCTTAATCCTCTATACACAATCTGCTGTTGTATATATGTCTCTAGACTCGCTACTTCCCAGCCTGCTCGAAGTTGTTGTTTGTAAGTCTTATTTAATTTCTAAAAGGCTATGTGGCTATTAGTCTCATTCAATGGAATTGGCTGATAAGAAAATACTGCATTAGCTTCCTGTGAAAAAATATCTCACAGTACCCGGGCCATGTTGGCCTATATTAAAGAAAACTTACAGAAAGGCTTCATCCACAAGTCCTCCTCTCCAGTCAGTGCTGGGTTCTTCTTCGTGGAAAAGAAAGATGGCCAAGATCTTTACTAAACTTGTCTTGCAGGGGACCTACAATCTGATTCGCATACGTGAAGTCGATGAATGGAAGACAGCCTTCAACACCTGTGACGGACACATTGAATACCGGGTGATGCCAGTCAAGCTATGCAATGCTCCTGCTGTCTTTCAAGATTTCAACAACAAGATCTTTCGGGATCCCCTATATGTCTGTGTCATGGTCTATTTTGATGACATCTTGATCTTCACCTTATATTTAAAGTCTCATCTTGACCGAGTACGGTTGGTTCTTAATTGGTTACAAGCCAATCAACTCTACGGCAAACTCAAAAAAATGCCTGTTTATCCGTCCTCGGAGACATAGTTTCTGACACAGGTCTTCAAATGGATCCAGCAAAACTATCTGTAGTTCTTCAGTAACCCCATCCTGTAGGTCTCCGGGCAGTTCAATGTTTCCTGACATTTGCCAATGTTTATAGGCAGTTCATTCCTCAGTTCTTCACCCTGGTGGCACAAATCGAGGCCTTAACCAAGAACAGCAATAACACTAAAAACTGGCTTCTGAAGTGGAGAATGCTTTTGTTCTTCTAAAAACTGCCTTTGCTTCTGCTTCCATCTTGTTATGTTTGGACTTGAAGAAGTCCTTCTTTCTTGAAGTAGATACGTCTTCCACAAGAACTTTGGGTGGTTCTCTCTCAAAGGACTGCTAAAGGGAAGTCTGTCACCTGCGGTGTCTTCTCCAGAACTTTCTCTGGGGCCGAGAGGAACTACACTATTGGAGATTGTGAGCTACTAGCCATAAAGTTGGCACTTGAAGAGTGGCATCATTTACTTGAGGGAGCACAACATCCTATGAATGTCTATATGGACCACAAGACCCTTTTTTATCTCCAAACCACATGTTTAAATCCCCGTCAAGCACGTTGGACTCTTTTCTTCTCTATATTCAACTTCTTGTTAAATTTCCAGCCTATGGAGAAGAATATTAACGCCAATGCTCTCTCTCTCACTCCTCTGATACTACTGGTCAAGCATATTATACCTCCTGAATGCCTAAATTTCCATGGCTCCCATCTGCTTTTGGCAAATACCTCCTGGGAAGACCTTTGTGCACCCTGCTCTGAGGAAACAGTATCAGTTAGTGGGGGCACTGTTCCATATTAGCCGGATACCCTAGGACTCAAAATGAATTGCACAACATTATTGGTGGCCTACCTTCTCCCAGTATATCAAAGATTTTGTGTCCATCTGTTCTATTTATGCCCGTAAAAAAGCTCCTCATCATAGACTTGCTAGCCTACTACTGCCTTTGCCAATTCCTAAAAAACCCTGGATGCACATTGCCATAGACTTTATTATAACTTGCCTTCTTCCACTGCCTGTACTTTCATCTGGGTAGTTACTGATCATTTTTCTGAAGTGTCTCACTTTGTACCTCTCTCAAGTCTACCTTTTGCTCCTCGGCTCGCATTTCATTTCTATCAACACATCTTTCGTCTTTATGGTATACCCTTCACATTGTATCCGACCATGGAGTTCAATTTATCTCAAAGTTTTGGTGAGTTCTGTATTTCCTTCTCCAAATCAAGCTAGATTTGTCCTCAGCCTACCATCCTCAGTCCAATGGACAGGTGAAAAGAGTGAACCAAGTACTCGGGAACTATGTCCGACATTTTGTTTCATCTCAACAAGATGATTAGGCCGAGCTTCTCTCTTGGCCAGCGTTCTTTAACAACCACCTAAACGTGAAATCTGCAGGAGCATCTTCTTTCTACATGGTCTACAGACTTCATCACTGACCTCCCCCTTCATTGCTGCTGGTGTTACTGATGTGGATTCCCAAGTTCACAATGTGTCTTTCATCAGGCAGGAAATCTTATTCCTCCTTTGAACCTCTGCCAGGACCAAGATGTAAGCAGACAAAAGACATAGAGCTTTGCCCATGTACCTGCGATAAAGTTTGGCTTTTGGCTAAATTTGTCCAATTTAAAATACTCAGCCTTAAGCTAGGTCCTAGCTACTTAGAACCTTTTATCAAATCATTCGTCTGTTATAATCTCCGTCTACCACCTTCCATGCGCATCCCTAACTCATTTCATGTCTCGCTTTTGAAGCCAATGGTCCTGAACCACTACTCTGGCTCTTCCTGCTGAAACTGACTCAGGGGACACCTGTAAAGTTCAAGAGATCCCGGTCATGAAACATCTCAGAGGGAAGAGATATTATCTTATCGAGTGGAAGGGGTTCCGTTCGGAAGAAAGATCCTGGAGAACAATCGAAAATATCAATGCTCCCAAACTCCTTCACAGATTTCACCTTCAATTTACCCATAAGAAGAGGGGCCGTAAGGGGGAAGGTACTGTCACAGCTCGCACTGCGGTCCGTGTTCCGGTCCACAAACACATTCGTGCAGTGGCACCTCATTTGGGCCAGCAATTACCTATCCCCACTCCTAATCTGTCCTCTGCTTCTGGCTTGCACACACCTATCTATTTCCTATGGCACAAGCACAAGCTTTTAAGATTTAAAGGGCCAGCATGCCCCTGACACTATCTTCATTCACCTCCTCCTTTATTAGAACACCTCCTTTTCATCTTTGCCAGTTTTTTGGTGTTTTTTAGTGCTCCTGTCTCTAGCTATACTCCTGCCTGCTGAATTTGTACCAGCGGCTGCCACAGTGAGCAAGTTGCGGCAAGGGTAGCGACCTGGGAGTCTCCTGCCGCACAAATCCAACTGGCCTAGTGGCAGGCTCTGACTAAGACCAGGAGGCTCCTTAAATTCTGCTCCCTGAAATGACATTCCACTGCTTGTGATGGTCCAGTGTATTCTGCATACCTGTGACAATGGTGTTGTTTCTCCTTAATTCCCCTGGGACATACTCTTAGTGATGGTAGCCTTGGCTGCCCGGATTGTGTTAAATAAGGTGTCCGTGGTGTGAGTGCAGCAATGACAGGCAGGAGATGAGAAGGAGTTCAAATGTGAACAGTTTTCTTTAAGCAAGAAATTATAAACCTGTGTTAGCCTTCTTGAGAATATGCAATACAGTTCAACTTAAACGAGAGCCTGTAGCAAGGATGGGCCTGGTACACACAGCATCCAAAACTAGTATTGCTACTCTGCATGAGCTCACATGCTCACCCCATGTGATTTAAAACTTTCTGTGGGACCAGTGGGTTGAGCTAGGACAGGGATTTCTAAGTCTCAACTGGTTGTAAGAAGGTCCACTTACTTTCCTTCCTCATACACTTAGGGCGACATGTCAGAAAAGAGGTGCTTCCACGTCAGTTTTAAGGCGCATTAAATGAGTGTTTAATGCACCTGAATAAATAAACCTGTCAAAAATCTGGCATGCCTAATTTACTAGTATACCAAAAAAAAGGCATATAGCATATCATTACTAGCATATTTGATGCGCCTACTTTAGTCACATTCAAAAGTGTCAAATGCACCTAGTTTTGGTGTACGACAGTTCGTTTATATAGAGAACACCTCACCAATAAAGTTTTGACTCTGGGAAGGGGGGGAGGGAAAAATGTACGTGAAAAAAAAAGGCCTCTTCGTTAAGGGGTTAAACGATTGAGATTGGTGTTATCTCTGATCCGGCAGGTGCTAGCTGAAAGCCCACTCTATACATCAGGGTCCGGAACCTTTTTGGCGCAGAGAGCCATGAACGCCACATATTTTAAAATGTAATTCGTGAGAACCATACAATATGTTTAAAACTAAATACAAGTAAATGTGTGCATTTTATGTAAGACCAACACTTTTAAAGTACAATAAGTCTCTGAATTCTTTTTAATAACATTGTTATGCTGTTGCTAACCAATGATGAATAAAGTACTTCTTACCATTAACGTAACTCCTGGTTGCATGGTTTTTCTGATGGCTTTGTAGTCTGGTTGATACATGGTGAGGTTAAGCTTCATGCAGGCGTTGCGACTTGCATCCATTAAACGTGATCGTAGGTTCGTCTTAATGTTATTTAGTTGTGAGAAAGACTGCTCATATGCATACATAGAGCCAAACATTGTCAGTACAGCAATACTCACAAGCTGCAGTGTGTGGTATGTGACTATACACCCGGCGCCATATAGGTTCAGGCCACGCCCCCAGTAGAATGTTTTATATTTTTTGTATTATTTTGTTTTTTTAATAAAGATTTGTGTGTGAGCCCGTTGTAGCCATCAAAAGAGCCACATCTGGCTCGCGAGCCATAGGTTTCGTAACCATGCTATACACTCTTAGGCCGTGTTCACAGGCTTATTCAACGGCGGATTTGTGCCCGTATTGACGCACAAATCCGCCGTGAATAGGGGGGGGGGGGCGGGCCGGAGCGGCGGGAGAACTGGTCCGCTCCCGGCCCCATAGACAATTGCTTGTTTACGGCGGTCGCGCTTAATAATGTGGTGTCACTTTCTCCCCCGACGGCGGATTTGACGAGGGGAGAGAAGAGATTCACTGTTCTCTTATGAGAGTCAGTGGATTACCGTAATGACCATGGACGGATTGGCGCCGTATTGAAGCGCAAATCGCGGGGAATACGGCGCCATCCGCCCGGCAAATAAGCCGTGTGAACGGGCCCTTAATGATAAAATTACATAATAATATGTATAATGTGTCATTAAGGGGTTAACCCTTATATGACTGACAATTTTTCTAGGTTGTGAATAAGTGAATACATTTGTTTGTCTTTTATGAGCAATTGTTCTTTGGTAGCTCTTTTAAGGAGGAACTATCTAACAAGGTGGTTTAAAGAAAAAGTATTTTCTGTCATAAGGAGACAAGTCAGATGGAGCTTACTACAGCCATGGGTGATTATCCCCTTAGCTGTTCGCGATCGCGGCAGCTAAGCAAAAGACAGAAGGAGGGGGTTCCCTCTGTCCCCTTCAGCACTGCCGCAATGTAATGTAGTCTAACAAAGACTTCTGAGCTGTTTGTGATGTCACTATGCCCTGTCGTGCCCTGTGGGCAAAGCTGGGCATAGTGATTGACAGTTGCCATGGAGAGCAATACGCAACAGCAATGCTGTGTACTGTTCTCCATTGTAACGGTGATCTGAAGATCACTGTTACAAGTCCCCTATGGGGGCAAGTAATAAAACAAAAGTGAAAAAAGTACAAAAACAGTTAAAACAATGCCCTTTTCCCCTTTAGAAACGCCAATTGTCCCATAAGGGGTCAAAAAATAAAGCACACATATTTGGTATCATCGTGTGCATAACAACTTATCCTATGAATCTGTCGGATATTTAACCCGTATGGTGAACGCCTTAAAAAAAAAACAGTCACAGAATTGCGATTTTCGTTCATTCCGCAGCACATAAAATGGAATAAAAAGCGATCAAAAAGTATGCCAAAGTAGTACCAATGAAAATGTCAGTTCATCCCACAAAATAAAAGCCCTTACACAGCTCTGTATATAGAAAAATAAAGAGGTTATGGCTATCAGAAGATAGCGATGCATAAATATTGCTTTACATATTGCACAGCCAACAATGTGTGAGCAGATTGGCTAGGTGTCTACAGCTTAATAAAAGGGGAAAATTGCAGGAAAGTGCTTAGCTCCTATTCACTATTTGCTTAGGCAGATTACATTAATGCCCAAAAAAACCTTCACAGGGTTAGTAGTCTGGGGCTTATCTGCAGTATCCAAGTAATTACTAAAGAGTACAGATGACAGGAGTAGAATAACAGCACCTGGTGTTGAACACTAGCTCAGCAATGAGTGTGTATGATTACTAGGCAGGGAAAAAACTGACAGTAGCTGCCTGAGATGTGAGATGATGCCTTAGCATGTGCGGCCTGCACTAAAGAGCTCTACTCACTGGTCGGAGCCCTTAGAGACAAGCTGTATACTATGGATCAGTAAGGTAGCAGCTAAACTAAAATAATACAGAAAATGTTTAATAATGATGAATGGTGAAAATGTTTTATTATTTAATTTGCAAGCTTCCCACGTCAATTTTACTTGGTGGGAGAACCCCTAACATTCATGCCAGAACATGTACATTATGTAGATGGATCCTTCACCAATAGGATCCTAGTGTAAAAACAAAGAAAGAAAAGATTAAAGTAAAATTTTTAAGTTTTTACTGGATGCTGTTGTGTGTCATAGAGTAGTATTTTTGTTTTTTTGCTGCAGCATATGGACATATAGAAGTCAAAAGGGCACCGTTTTGGCCTCCATTAAATAAGAAACCCTGTGGGCATGTTTAGCATATACACTGGGAACTTTCCTTAGCCTTAGACTGTTTTTTTTAATGTTTCATGCCATTTCTTTATTCTCCTTCAAGGACAATAAGGGTATCTTCACACTATGGATTTCTCGATCAGAAAAATCCATTGGGGAATCTCAGACTAATCTCTGTCAGGCTTTCTAATAGTATAATGTGTTAGCCATAGAAAGCGGTAGAAAAGTGTAGAAATCAGGTAATACCTTTTAGAGGCTAACTGAGTATATTTGATGGTAGCTTTTGAGAGTACTAGCTCTCTTCTTCAGACATGATGTTATACAAGAAACTGAAAATTTACAGACTTTTTATACACAAAAGACATGGATCTTCAAAGGAACTTAGAATCCTTAAAAAAACAAAATTCAATATAAGTAGAGAAGTCATTTACAACAGGTCAAGAAATAAAACAGTCTGGAAACTTGTGAGGCGTGACAGGAGGGATCAGTAATTCTTGCTCTTATGCTATCTAATGCAGAATATAACATATGATTCTGTGTCAAAGAAGTGGCATGCCACTTTTTTATTTCCTACATCATAGATTGTCATAGTGCAGATTGCCACTGAGAATAACTGGATGCTGATTTCAATTGGATTTTGTTGTGGATTACTATGCAGAATTTATAAAAAAAAAAAAAAAAATACATGTAAACATACCCTAAAGCCAGGTTCACATCTGTGTAGGAGGTTTCATTCTGAGCCTCCACCTCAGAGGTGGAACCAGATCCATTTCATGATGGACACTAACGGCACCTGACAGACCCCATCAACTACAATTTGGGCAGTTGGGTATTTATTGTGGTATCCAACATTTTAACAGAAAAAAGCAGCGAAGCTATTTGTAATGAAGTATCACATTACAATAAAATAATTTCAGATTTTCTTTTAATTTTTATAATCAGTACTGTATTTTAGAGGTCAACAGGTGTTATGAGACTAAGCAAATTTGTTTTGTTTCATAATTACATAATAAATGAGGGAAAATAATCACTTACAGGTAATTAAAATGCATTAAGTAGATTTCACTGAAGGAAATAGTGACCTAAAGAATAATAAAACTCTTGCACATTATGAAATCAGAGGACTAAACAATAATTAGTTCATCTTATAGACATTTACATGGAAATGTTATATAGCAGTAGACTTGTAATACTGGTTTCTGTTTAACCCCTTAAGGACCCAGCCTGTTTTGACCTTCCTGACACAGCCCTATTTTTGAAATCTGGCATGTGTCACTTTATGTGAGAATAACTTTTTGACACTTTTACCTATCCATGTGATTCTGAGATTGTTTTCTCGTGACACATTGTGCTTTAAGTTAGTAAGAAAATTTTATCCATACAAGCCTTGTTTTTTGTGAAAAATATCAAAATTTCATGAAAAATTAGAAAAATCTGTGATTTTGAAAGTTCAAAAATTTCTGCGTGCAAGACAGATAATTATTCACCACAAAATAGTTTATAACTAGCATCTACCATATGTCCACTATAGGTTGGCATCATTTTTTAAATGTCCTTTTTTTAATATATCATTAGAGGGCTTAGAAATTTAGTAGTAATTTCTCACATTTTCAAGAAAATTTCCAATATACATTTTTTTAGGGACCAGTTCAGTTCTGTCGTGGCTTTGAGGGGCCTGTATGTTAGATACCCCCATAAATGACTCCATCTAAGAAACTAGACCCCTTAAAGTATTTACAACAGTGTTTAGGAAGTTTGTTAACCCTTTAGGTATTTCACAGAAATTAAAGCAAAGTGGAGGTGAAATTTCAAAATTTCACTATTTTTGCAGATTTTCAATATTTATCCATTATTCACTGGAATACGGTAAATGTGACCAGGTAAATGCAATGTAATATCAATTCCCCCAGGTTTGCCGTTTTTAGAAATATCCCATATGTGGCCCTAGTGCATCATTTGGCTCAACCATAAGCCCCAGAATAGGAGGAGCACCTACTGGACTCTGGGGTCTCATTTTCAATGCAATTTTATTTAGGCGCCATTTCAGGTTTGAAGAGGCTCTAAGGTGCTAAAACTTAATAAACACCCCTAAAAAGACCCCATATTGGTAAACTACACCCCTTAAGGTATATATACACAGGTGTGTAGTGAGTATATCGACCCCATAGGTGATTCACAAATTTTTTTTTAGCATTAGGCTGTTAAAATTTTAAAAACATTTTTTTCCAATAATCTGCAATTTTAGCTTAAAATGTTTCATATTTACAAGGAAACCTGGAAAAAAGAACCCCAAAACTTTGTAACGCGATTTCTTCTAAGTTCGTCAATACCTTACATGTGGGTGTAAACCCCTGTTTGGGCACATGGCAGGGTGTACAAGGGAGGGAGCGCTATTTGGCTTTTGGAACGCAGATTTTGGTGGGGCCATGTCGCATTTGCAAAGCCCCTAAAGTACCAGAACAGGTGAAACCTTCCAGAAGTCGCCCCATTTTAGATTCAACACCCCTCAGGGATCTCATCTAGGGGTGTACTGTGCATTTTGGATGCACAGGTGTTCCATCGTTTTTTTTAGCATTGGGCAATGAAAATGGGGGGGAAAAACGCAGTTCCACCATTGTTATTTGGGCTTCAATTTTACAGCGTTCGCCGTGCACTGTAAATGATGTGATAACTTTACTATGGGGGTCGGTACAATTGCAATGGTATAAATTTTATATAGTTTTTTATGTTTTATTACTTTTACACAATAGAAATAGGTCTATAAAAAATTGCGTTTTTATGTTATCCTATTCTGACAGTCATAACTTTTTTATTTTGCTGTGTGCAGAGCTGTGTAGGGCCTTGTTTTTTGCGGGGTGAATTGATGCTTTTATTGGTACCATTATGGGGTGCATACAACACTTTGTTCACTTTTTATTAAGGTTTTTGTGAGGCGTTTTGAACAAAATACAGCAATCTTGGTAGTGTTTTTTATTTTTATTTTTTATAGCGGTCACTCTGCGTTAGATATGACATACTAGTTTTACTCAGAAGGTCGATACAATTACAGCGATACCCAATTTGTATATATTTTTATTTTGTACTGCTTTTATACAATAAAAAACACTTTTATTCAAACAGGAAAACACATTTTTGCATCGCCATAGTCTGAGAGCCATAAATTTTTAATTTTTCTGTGTATGGAGCTGTGTACAGGCTTGTTTTTTGCGGGATGAGTTGACGTTTTTATTGGTATCATTTTTGGGGGGGCCAAGACTTTTTGATCAGTTTTAAATCCGTTTTTTTGGAAGGCAGAGTGAAGAAAATACTGCAATCCTAGTAGTGTTTTTTATTTTTATTTTTAACAGCGCTCACTGTGCAGTATCCGTAATAAGTTAGCTTTACTCTGTGGGTCGATACGATTATGGCGATACCCAATTTATATAGTTTTTTTATGTTGAAGCACTTTAAAAAAAAAAAGTGTTTTTAGTGTGTAAAAGAATATTTATGCATCGCTATCTTCTGAGAGCCATAACTTTTTTATTTTTCCGTATACAGAGCTGTGTTAGGACTTGATGAATGTACGTTTTAATTCGACAATTGGCGTTTATAGCGTTTTGATCACTTTTATTCCATTTATGTGCTGCGGATGAACAAATCTTAATTCTGTGTAGTTTTTTGTTTTTTTTTTAGGCGTTCACGTATGGGTAAATAACATGACAGATTTATAGGGCAGGATCGTTAGCACACGACACAAAATGGGTATTTATTTATTTTTGATCTTTTTGGGGGCGATTTTGGGTTTGTAAAGGGAAAAGGGCGATGTATGTTTTTATTTTATTTCGTGTTTGTTTTATTGTTTTCACTTTTTCATTTTTTTTACTTTTTCACATTTTTATCTTACTTTTCCCCATAGGGGATTTGAATGAGAGATCTTTAGATCCCTCATTCAATAGGAATCAATGCACAGCTCCTATGACAACTGTCAGTCACGATGTCGGGCCATGCCCACAGGGCACGGCCGGGCATCGTGACGTCACAGACAACCCGGAAGGCATTCTATGCCTTCCGTGCTGTCTGTCAGAAGGCAGGAGCTGCAAGGATCATGCGATCCGTGCGCTGCTGCCGCCGACAGAGACGCAGGAGGAGCGATCTCCTCCTGCGTCTCCCTTAGTTATTGCGACCCGATGGTCGCGATAATTAAGGGGTTAACCGCCCCCCCATCCCCGGAGTGATCGCGAGTCGGGGCCGACGCTGCGGGATGTCAGCTGTAATATACAGCTGACACCCCGCACCGATCGCGCGAACTCTGCTTTAGAGTTCGCACGATCCTCAGGACGTATGCATACATCCAGGTGCGTGAATCCCCAAACGACCTGGACATATGCATACGTCCAAGGTCGTTAAGGGGTTAATACAACCTAATGTAAGTGTTTATCAGAGATTGCTATAAACATTATTTCATGTATTCATGTAGTGAAAAAATATTAGACTTGGTCATTAATTTAAGAAAATGATCCAATATCACATATCTGTTAGTGGCAAAAGTAAGTGAACCTTTAGAATTAAATACCATTTGCCTGTTAGGCAACTAACACCATACTTATACTATACACCGCCCTAACTCTATTATAATAGTAAAATGTAACTTTTATTTCTAGTAGATATTCCTAATAACATTTGTTAAAATAGGTAGGCTACCTGTGCATTATTTCCTAGGACCTGATAACTATCAGTATGTTAGTAGGAGTGCCTACAGTACACTACACTTGGATTGCACAGCTGACTAGCCAAAATCACTGCCCCCCCTCCCCATCGACATGTTTCACCACATAGAGTGGCGTCTTCAGGGGTTAACGGGGCAATAAGCATTTAGGAATATCAGATAATGTAAACGTGAAATTAGATTCAGGTGTTTTTTAAGTAATGGGATGACAATCTAGTGTGAGTGAATGACCTATTTCATTAAAAGAACAGGAATCTATCTAAGTCTCCATTTGGAGTCCCTTCATTTCTCCAGTCAGCCCAGTGTAGTGTTAGTATAAATGTATGTAGTTGATTATTGCTTGTGTGTCATGTTGTTTTGTTCAGCCATGATTTTATTATTGTGTAAGATATTCTGTACAAAGTTGTATATAATCTTAGACTTATTCCTAGGAAGAGATAAGACATTACATCCTGTTCCCAGACAATATATATAAGTGCTTGACAGTTAAGGAGTTAATTCAGACTGTTTTCAGCACCTAGTGAGCACTTCATGACAGCTCTGACATAGCAAGCTTAAAATATCAAATAAGTAATCACTGATGAAAACCAGATCGCTTATGTAAGACATATAACTGAGGAATGCTTTATTCAATAGGTGGCGCTGCAAGAGTCCCAAATCTTTTCCCATGAGCCTTGTAGAATATCATTTAACATAATTACATGAGTATAAGTATTTTTTATTAAAGTGTAAGAATTCTGAAACTTTCCAGAACCTTGCCAGAAGTCATGGAATAGAAACATTGCCCGAAATCCCAAAGAATCTTGGTTTGGCATAATCAGGACTTCCCAGCCAAAGTTTTAGCCCAGATGTTGTTTGCTAAAGCTATATAATCAGTAATGTATTTTACTGTATTTTTTATATTTTATTTTTATGCATTTTAAAGGGGTTTTCTCATTACAAAGATTAGCTTTCAACATATAGGGACAGGTACTCGAAGACTTTTACCAAATATATTAGTCTTTTGATTTTACCTTGGTCATGAGATAAGAGATATTTTATCTGCCCTGAGTGCACTCGGGTTTCTGTGATTACGACCATAATCTTCCTTCCTGATTAGACAGAGAGCAGGAGGTGACATCACCATGGACAGAGCTCATTCTCAGAGAAGATTCTTTATCTCTAACAAGATTAGCTTTATGCATTTTAAAGGCATTTTCTCACTACAAACATTAGTTTTCAACTTGTAGGGACAAGTACTTGAAGACTTTTTCCAAATATATTAGTCTTTTGATTTTACCAGGGATGTGGAGTCAGAGCCTATTTTGCAGGAGTCAGAGTCGTTATAAAATGGATAATTAGTTGGTACAGTTAGTTCAATGTAGTGCCAAAAGCAGGAGGAATTGGGTCGTGCCAGTACTATATCTTCAGCCCATATCTTCAGACTCATCAGATGAGGAGTGTAATTGATGACATAGAGTAGGCAAAGTGTTGCCACAGGGGAAAAGATTCCGCTCCCATAGCAAACAGATTGACCAGATTTCAGCAAAATGTTTCACTTGCTTTCAAAGAAGTAGAGGAGTTCAACTATTCATCAAAACTGACGGTGTCTGTCACGTCAGAGGAGGTGCAGTGGGCCCTGATTGCCACTCAGCCCACTGTCCCTGCCTACTTGGCGTGCTGCCCTAGATGGCAGACCCCAACTGGACGACAAGCTAAGTACGGGGCTGTCAGGGGGAAGCAGAGTCAAACAGTCCGGGTCAGTAACGGTCGGGAATGTCAAAGCCACAATCAATAACCAGCAGAGTAAACAGGAAACAAGCCAAAGTTCAAATACGAGCGTTAACGCGGTAAGAAACGGTAGGACAAAACACAGTCAAAAGGCAAGACGAGGTCAAATACAAGGAATGCAATACAAAGAAGCACAGGGAAACACAAGGGGAAACCTTTCACAGGCAGAGGCTGACAACACTGAGAGGTTTAAATGAGGCGCCCGGACACCGCCCCAGCAGCCTATTGGTGCGGCCTCCGGGCCCCTCTATTGGCCTGTGCGACACACCCTCTGACCTGATTAGAATCTGAGCTGTCAATCCTATGCTCATCAGCCCAATTTCTCCCTGGGTGTGTCGACCGGCTAGAGGGATTAACCCCTGCAGCACCTTGCTGCTTCATGGCAGAAACGTGTGCCATGACAGTGTCTGAGGCAATTCCTTTATACCCTGAGATTGTTAGAGATGTTGCCCCTCTAGTCACCATTTTCCCCCAACCCAAGTCAGTGTAGAGAGGCCGTTCTCTAGCCTGGAAATAATAAGATCAGATATGAGGTCATCTATGCAGGGTCTGATGGCGACAATGATATTTTTCAGAACAAATACATAGACTCCACAAATATTATGCAGGACGTTTTCTTTCCCACTTCCTGCAGCGTTTTGAATATTTACAATTTTCTTGTGTTCTAACGTCGTATCCAATAAATATATTTACCACTGACAAGCAAAAGGGTAGACCAATGTTTTGAAATTTTCAGGCTCCATAACTCACCATCCATGTCACGAGTGGCCCCCGCAGCCCGTCGTGCCCGGAGGCTGTGGCGCACTCGTGCTGCACGCCCGTCGGGTCCTCGGCGTACCGTCAGTTTCCACGGCTCGGTCCCGCCCCCTCCTTACCTGACCCCGCTCCCGCGTCCTCTCAGCATCCTCCTGGCCGGTCTGTATGCTAATGCCCGCCCTTAGGTGGCGCGCGCGCCGGCTCTCAGGATTAAAAGGGCCAGTACGCCCATTATTGGTAAAGGCTGGCAGGTGACCCCTATTTAACCCCCTTCCTTCGCCGTTCAACTTTGCCGGATCTTAGTGCCTTACTGCCTTAGAGAAAGACACTTCTGCCTTCGTAGGGCTGTCTTCTGTGTAAACCGAACCTTACGCCTCCCTGTTTCTCTCCCACGAACCTTGCCGCCTGCCTGACCCACTTGCCCTGTCCCCCGACTTCGCCTACGTCTCTCGATTTGTACCAACACCACTGCCTTGCTGCCACCAGCAAGCCAGGTCACGCCAGTGGGGCGACACTGGTAGTTCTCCGCCGCAGCAAGTCCATCCCGCTTTGCGGCGGGCTCTGTGAAAACCGGTCCTATAACGTAATTCCGCCCCCTGTAACGGCTTACACCATCGCTTGCGGTGGTCCCCAGCAGATCCAACTACCAGCATCCGCTACAGTAAGATCCGGCCCATAGGATCCCGCCAAGGTACCTTTTGCCGGTGGAAACGATCTCACGACAATAGTGGCTCAGCCAGCAGTCAACAACAACTTGCGCAACAAGCCCAGCAGCTGAATCAGTTGTCCGCCATGCTGCAAGCAGCTTCAGGCTAACCAACCAGCCGCCTGTGCGAATGCCTCCGCCTGTACCCGGACTATATCTAGGCTGCGCGTTACGCACTACCCGACAAAGTTTTGAAGGGACTCCAAACGGTGCAGGGGATTTATTCCCAGATTCTCGATGCACATGATTAATGGCATGTCATTCCCCACTGAACGTTCTATAGGTGACCTTCGTGGTCAGTCTGCTGTCGCGGGAAGGCTCTAGCTTGGGCCCACACCCCTCTTCTGGGACCCGGGGCGATCCGGTGACGATGGACCTAACAGGCTTTCCTCTCAGAGTTCCGTAGTGTCTTTGAGACCGCAACGGGCATACCTCTGCAGAGACCCGCCCTACTGAATCTTCGCTCTGGGTGACTCCCTCGGACCGGCGACTACGCAGTACGTTTCGACCCTGGTGTCAGAGCTGACCTGGCACGACGCCCGCTCGTATGTGCCGACTTTCAAAATGGGTTGTCTGGGCAGGGTTAAGGACGCCCTAGCGGCTAGAAGATATCCCTTCCTCCCCCTAAGCGTACTGGTTCCACAGTACCACTCGTATCGATGTTCGCCGGTTCGCCGAGCGGCAAGAGGAACTACGCCAGGACGTGATCTCGCCCGAGCCCACGCGCCGTTTGTCCTCGCCTGGCTCCGGCGTCCAAAAGACCTCAGCTTCCACCTCCACTCCCAACCAGTGAAGAACCCATGCAGGTGGAACCGGCACATCTGTCCGAACAGGAGCTGTCCCGCCGTCGGGCAGAGAAATTGGTGGCTTTACTGTGCCAGCCCCGATCAACTTTCACAAGGGTTGCCCGCTTCGCCCACAGCGGCAGGGGAAACGCCCGCACCTAGTTTATGTCGGAGAGGCATCCCTATGTGTGAACAATTCCTCTCCACGCTTACTATGGAGGTTAGGTCACGCCTGGCTCCGGACTCGTTTTTCGTGTGCCCCGCCTTTCTAGACTCTGGGATTCCCGCAGGGAACTTTAATCAACGCTACCCTGGTGTCCCAGTATCGTCTTCCGGTGACCCCGTGCTGAGAAAGCCCTTGGATATCCTCCGTGAGTGTGAGCTCCTTAGTGAGGCCATTCGGTACGGACCAAGCCAATGTCCCTCCGCGTGGGGCCTTTACAACAAGGAGGAAGATCACCTTTTACCGTCCTCCCTCGGTCGTCCTCAGCCGTCCACTTGGGTTCTTTTTCCGTGGCTGCAGCTCCATGCCCCGACCCTCACTGGAAAACCCGGGAGTGTTCTGAGCTGGGGTTCGACTGCCGGAGTCGCTGTCACTCGTTCCGCGGCCACCGTGGCCATCCCACCTCACCAGTCCTTACAGGTTTCTTCCTTCTGTCTGCAGGTCTTCCCACTGAATACCGGACTACGCGATGTCCTTTTCGAGAAACAGGCCGAATCCCTTCCTCCTCATCGCCCTATGACTGTCCCCATTGACCTCCCTTCCTGGACCCAGTCCTCCTCGGGTAGAGTTTACCCGTTGTCTAGACCAGAGACTCAGCCATGGTCCCGGACTAAATCCGTGAAAAACTGCAAAAGGGTTTTTATACGCAAGTGCCTCGTCACCCGCCGGAGCTGGTTTTTTTCCTTCGTACAGAAGAATGATGTTCTCTCCATGCCATGGCATCGACTACCGGGGGCCTGAACCAGATTACCGTGAATAAAACCGTATCCATTGCCACTAATTACAGAACACTTTGATCGTCGGCAGGGAGCCAAGGTTTTCTCCAAATTGGACCTGCGCGGGGCATACACCTCATCAGATCCGTGAGGGAATGAGTGGAAGACGGCGCTTAATACCTGCGACGGTCACGTTTTGAGTACCTAGTAATGCCATTCGTCTGTGCAAAGCTCCCTCGGTCTTCTCAGGAGTTCGGAAATGACATCTTCAGGATCTGCTCTTTGCAACGTGTGTTCATTGTTTTACTGACGACATCTGGTTTTTCTTCCCCTGACCTCGCGGACACCATAATCACAGGTGCGCTAGTCCCCTGCAACGCCTTCGCAGCAACCCGCCTGTAGCCAAATTAGAGAAATGCGTGTTCCATCATCCAGTATCTGGCCTTCTCGGTTACATCGTACTCCGACCAAGGCCTACACAAAGGATCCCACTAAGCAGTCGGCATATCCTGCAATGGCCACGACCTTTGGACTCCAAGCCATAACAAAGTTTTTTGCTTTGCCAATTACTATCGGCAGTTTATTACCCCACCTCTCTACACTGGGGGCCCCAATTGTGGCTCTCACCAGAAGAAGGCTAATCCCAAATGGTGGCCAACACGGACCGAAAAAGCCTATCTCGATTTGAAGTCAAGCCTTTGCTTTCCGCACCCTTTTTGTCACGCCCGTGACCCTGATAAGCCTTTCTCTTTGGACGTGGATGCCTCTTCGGTGGGGGCCGGAGCAGTCCTTTATTCAAAAGGGTCCCAAGGGAAAACCCGCACTAGCGGATTCTTCTCCAAGACCTTCTCGTCGGCTGAAGAACTAATGCATATTGGGTACCGACAGAGACTCGCTATCAAGATGGACCTCTGAGAGTGGGCGTCATCTCCTGGAGGGAGCATCGTCATCCTTTTGAGGTATATACGGACCACAAAAACCTTCGAGTATTCTCCAGTCGGCCTAGCGCCTCATCCTCGGCAAGCTACGGTGGTCTCTTTTTTTTTTTCAAGATTTAACGTCCGATCCATTTCGCCCAGCCGAAAGGAACATCAGGGCGGATGCTCTCCTCACGCATCTGACATCCCTGGAGAGGAGCCGCGCCCCAACACATTATACTCCGGAACGCCTGATCCAAGCAGCCACCTGTCCTCCTTCGCAGATACCACCTGGCAAGACCTACGTTTCGGTCGTCACTTGCGCAAGGGTACTAATTGGGGACATGCTCTTGAGTGGCAGACATCCTGGGGCCCGAAGATCATTCCAATTGATCTCCCTCGGTTTCTAACTGAGTGGCCAGGCTGGGCTTAAAGATATTAAAGACCCACTTCGAGATTCCTGTGCTAAATACTTGTGCTCGGAATAAGATACCCCGCCACAGTCCTTCCCGGGCGGCTGCGACCACCTGCCTACTCCAGTACTCCATGGTCCCATGTGGCGATGTTTTCATCACGACCTTCCATCACTCTTCGGGTAACACCGTGATTCTGGGTCAGTTACTGAAGGTATTTCGAAATGCGCACAAGAAATCAGTCCCACACTGGCCGGGTTACACTTCCGCACCCCGGCTTGCCCTCCCTTTCGTGTATTCACCGTGTTTCCGCCTGCACGGTACTGCCCCATCCCATCGTTCTGAACGTGGGGTGCAGTTTCGTTCCAAGTTCTGGGCTCGCACACTCTTGCTCCTGACTGCAGGTTTAAGTTAGACTTCTCTTCGTCATACCTCCCAGGCAATCTAACGGCCAGGTGAAGAGGTCAATCAGATTCTGGGCAGCTACTTACGTCATTTGTTTCTCTGCTCGCCAGGATGCATTGGGCCAACCTCCTACCCTGGGCCGAATTTTCATACAACTCGTTGGGAACTCAGAAGGGGCTTCAGGCGCGTCCCCTTCTTTATTGTATCTGGCCGGCATCCCCGCCCTCCCTCTCCTCTGCTGCCCTCCCCCTCCGAGGTTCCCTCGGTAGATGGCTTGTCCACGAACTTATCTGGCATTTGGGAGCAGACCTCGTCAGTCCCTGCAGCGTGCTGCGCCCGTAGGAAGGCTCAGGGTGGCAGAAAAGAGGAGACCGGCTCCAACCTTTGCACCTGGGACAAGGACTGCTGGTCCGCCAAATATGTCCAGGTTGAATATCCCCAGCAAAAAGCTGGGCACCGCGCTTCCTTGGGCCCTTTGAATCCAGAGCCATATTAATCCAGTAGCGTATAACGCCGACTTCCCACCCACCATGCGGATCCCAAATTCCTTTTCATGTATCCCTCCTGAAGCCCGTCGTGTTGAAAAACCGCTTCTCCAGAAAAGGTTGCCCCCCCTCTCCTGGAGACTGTAGCCCTCCAACATTTTGCGGTCAAAGAGATCATGGCTAGAAGTCGTTTTTCGGGTAAACGCATTTTTCCTGGTTGATTGGGAAGGGATTTCGGTCTGGAGGAGAGATCATGGGAGCCTGAGGTGAACATCCTGGACCGCGGTCTCGTGTTGAGGTTCCTCCGAACCAGAAATAGGAGGAGGGCCTAGGCAGGGGGGGGGTTAACTGTAACAGTGCCCCGCAGCCTCGCCCGGTTGCGGTCGCACCGTGCTGCCCGCCCGTCGGGTCCCGGATGGCTACCGCCATTCCACGCTCGGTGTCCCAGCCCCCTCCTTAACCGACCCCGCTCCCGCGTCCTCTTTCCGGTCCTCCTGGCCGCCCGTATGGCGCATGCCCCCTCGCCTTTAGGCGCCGTGCGCCGGCTCTCGGGAGATTTAAAGGCCAGTACGCCCATTATTGGTAAAGGCTGAGCAGGTGACCCATTTAACCCCCTTCCTTCGGATTCACCTTTGCCCGGAATTGTTTTAGTGCCTTACTGCCTTAGAGAAAGCGTCTTCTGCCTCGTAGCCTGGCTTCCGTGTACCGACACCTTTACGCTCCTTTCTCTACCAGAACCTTTTGCCGCCTGCCCTGACCCCACGTCCTGTCCCGGGACTTTTCGCCTACGTCTCTCGAATTTGTACCACGCACTGCCTTGCTGCCACCCGCAAAAGCAAGTCACGCCAGTGGGCGAACTGGTAGTTCTCCGCCGCAGCAAGTCCATCCCGCTTTGCGGCGGGCTCTGGTGAAAACCGGGTCTACTTAGATTCCACCGCCTGGTAAGCGATTTCACCATCGCTTGCGGTGGTCCAGCGGATCCACTACCAGCAGCCGCTACAATCCACTATAGCTTTGAACTTAAGAATACCATCATTTTATAGACAATCATCTTGGCTATCTTGTACTTAACTTTGACCTGCAACTATTTAGCATATGCTTAGTTCTGCAGATTCTTATCGTGTAACTGTATTGTTACTTTTTTGCTCCTGGTGGTGTGACAATCTTTTTCTTCTTGTATAATACAAATTACAACCTGTTCTCACATTCCCTAATATCTCAGTGTGTTATTAGGCTGATTCCCAAGCAAAAGGTCACTGGTTCGAGCAGTCATGAAGAAGATTTCCCAAGAAAAGAGAAGCAGCAGCATCATCCAGCTCATTAATAGCAGTCTCTTGGCCAAGAAATTGCCAAACTGCATCATGTGCGGACATGACAGCTGGAAGAATATGAAATTCAGTCCATCTATCAATTCCAAAGCCAAGAGGTGAATCTTTTGGTACAACAAAAACAGCAAGAGTTAGTCCCAGTCATGCCCATCCTTTTCCAATACCTTCTTCAACATGGCCTTCAAGATCTTGTTGTCCCTCTTGAAAAGACCATCTGTTTGTGGATGGTAAACAGAGGTTCACAGTTGCATAAATTTTAATACTTTGCAGAGCTCCCCATGGTCCTTGACATACAGTGCCTTGTGAAAGTATTCGGCCCCCTTAAACTTTTCAACCTTTTGCCACATTTCAGGCTTCAAACATAAAGATATAAAATTTTAATTTTTTTTTTGGAAGAATCACAAGTGGGACACAATTGTGAATGGAACGTAATTAATTGGATATTTTAAACTTTGTAAAAAAAAAAAAAAAAAGCGGGGCTGCAGTAATAATTCGGCCCTTTACTTTCCAGTGCAGCCAAACTCACTCAGAAGTTCAGTGAGGATCTCTAAAATGATCCAATGTAGGTCCTAAATTACTGATGATGATGATATAAATATAATACCACTTGTGTGATAATCAAGTCGCCGTATAAATCACCTGCTTCTGTGATAGTCTCAGGGATCTGTTTAAAGCGCAGAGAGCATCATGAAGACCAAGGAACACACCAGGCAGGTCCGTAATACTGTTGTGGAGAAGTTTAAAGTCGGATTTGGATACAAAAAGATTTCCCAAACTTTAAACTGAAAACTGCTGTTCACAAACGCTCTCCATCCAACCTCACTGAGCTCGAGCTGTTTTCCAAGGAAGAATGGGCAAGAATTTCAGTCTCTCGATGTGCAAAACTGATAGAGACCATCTCCCACGCGACTTGCAGCTGATATCGCAGCAAAAGGTGGCGCTACAAAATATTAACTTAAGGGGCTAATAATTTTGCACGCCCCACTTTTTCAGGGTTCTTTTTTACCAAGTTTAAAAATATCCGATAAAGTTTGTTCCACTTCACAATTGTGTCCCACTGCTGGTGATTCTTCACAAAAAATGTAAATTATATATCTAAGTTTGACAAGCCTGAAATGTGGCAAAAGGTTGAAAAGTTCAAGGGGGCCGAATACTTTCGCAAGGCTCTGTAAATGGAGTATCCAGTTCTGTCAGGATTTCTTTGGGAATTCCCATTCGGGAGAACATGAAAAACAGATCATTCGCTTCTTAGAGCTACAGCCTTGGGGTACCGGGTCACATAATCCATAACTACTAGGATATACTTGTGGCCTGATTTTACTAGAGGTCCTACCAAATCCATGCCTAAATGAACAAAGGAGACTTCAATAATGGCGAAGGGCTCCAGAGGACCGCGGAAGTGGGTGACAGGATTGACAATAATTTTGGATTTCACTGTAACATCCCGGCCTGTATAGGATCTTCTCTAGGGTATTGTCTACCTCCAAGTGTCCCCAAGGCACATGAGTATGTGCCAGGTCCATCACCTTACATTGATAATGTTTCACTAACACCTCCACAATTTTGGTTACCTGATACAAAAAGTCCCGATTCTTTGCAAAGTGCGGATACCTCTTGTTTTCCCCAGGTTCCTTGGGTACCCCATTCAAAACCAATACATTATCTATGGTCTTTTAAATTTTTATCCCTGACCATCCCAAAATTGTCACGGAACACCTATAAGTCTCCTCAAACAGCAAAGGGCGATGACCCACTGAGTAGTCTGTGGCACTGACACCTCCAGCAAATAACCTCCCTCGGGACACCTTTTGGCACTGGCTCGGGCCCACCCATGACCATAGGGTGACCATCTCAAGCGGGTCTGAGTCCCAGTTTTGGAACATCTGAGTCTCTCCTAGCCTCCCAGTAAGGGGACTTCAGGTTCCCTGTACCACCTAGGGACTTCTCCACAGTGTGAACATCTCGGGCCCACCCATGACCATAGGGTGACCATCTCAAGCGGGTCTGAGTCCCAGTTTTGGAACATCTGAGTCTCTCCTAGCCTCCCAGTAAGGGGACTTCAGGTTCCCTGTACCACCTAGGGACTTCTCCACAGTGTGGAACATCTCTACCAGTCCCACTAGGTTGTCTGCAGACTGAGGGTCCCTTTGTGCCACCAAGCACTGGATGGGACGGTGGAGGGAGTGCATACAGTGCCAAGCAAAAGGTTAATAATTGTCACAGTGCAAGAGGCGGCCGCTGTCTTGGACCGCGGTCGTGCCCATGTCTCTGCTGCGGCCCCTGCTTGCTACTTACCTGTCCCAACTCCTGTCTACTCCACGCTCCTGGTGGCGCCTGCTGGCAGATTCCAATCCGTGCTGCTTCCTCCAGCTCCCTGTGGTCCTGTGTGCACATGCGCCCTCTAGAGGCAGGCATGCGGCACTGCTTGCTATTTATAGGGACACTGTCCCAATTTCCTGCAATTGACCTGTGACCTCAGTTTGCTATAAAAGGATCTTCCTGCCCTTGCTCCTGGTCAGTACATTTTTTGTGTTTGTCCTACATAGAGCTTGACCCCCTGGCTGCTGTATCGCTGCTGTTTCAGCTGTGCGTTACCTGTGTGCTATTACTACGTTACCTGCTGAACACCTGCCGCTGCACCAGTCCGTTATATACTGCTCTTTACCTGTCGCGGTACCAAGCCCATTACTGTCCTGGGACTGCGTTATCTGTCTACGGCTACACCAGCAGTGTCCTGTTGTCCGTTCCAGCACCAGCTGTCCTGTCCTGCACTTCGGCTACCTCTGCAAGTTGCACCATCTACGCCCAGAGGATCCGCCATATACCAACGATCGACGGGTCAGTGCCTACTGACAATGCCGGATCGTTACAATATTGTTTTGAGCTTTTGACTTTCAGGCCCCATATCTCACCATCCACTAAGCTGTGAATGTAAGACTCCCATCATTTTATAGAAAATCCTCTTGGCTATCTATTTAGCATATGCTTAGTTATGTAGATTCTTGTCATGTAACTACATTATTACTGTTTTGCTCAAGGTGGAGGAACAATCTTTTTATTCCTGTATATTACAAATTACAACCTGTTTTCACATTCCCTAATAGCTCATTGTGTTATTAGGTTGAATCTCAAGCAAAAGGTCACTGGTTAGAATCGAAGAACAGCCATAAAGAAGATTTCCCAAGAAAAGAGAAACCGCATCATCCAGCTCATTGATAGTGGTCTCTGGGCCAAGAAAATTGCCAAACTGCATTACAGAAGTGCCATGACAGCTGGAAGAATATGAAATAAACACCGTCCATTCATTCCAAAGCCAAGACGTGGACATCCAGGCAAAATATCAGACAATAAGTTGGCTCATAACAAGGTCTATCCGTTCCGGCATGACAAACATGGCAGTGATCATGGCTCATATGCTTCATAATAGTGAGATCACAGATGTCCATGAAAGCACAATGTGACACACATTACACAAGTCTAGAATGGTGGCCCTAAAAAAGTTGAAAAAGCGTTGACTTAATATCATCATAAGAAGCGTTGGCTTGAGTTTACAAAAAGTATGAAAAGTGGAAGTTTGGAAACAGGTGATTTGAAGCAATAAGACAAAAGTCAATAGACCAGGCTCTGATGGGTGCAAATGTGTCTGGAAGAATCAAGGGAATAGGAAGCTAAGGGATCGAGAAATTGAAGAAACTGTCAAGTTCCGTGGAAGAAGCCTGATGATATGGGATTGTTTCATAGTCAAAGGTGTTGGATACTTGACCAGGATTGATAGTGGTTTCAATGCTGAGCTATGTGAGTATTCTACAAGAAGAGTTACGTTATACACTGAAATACTATGGGTATTAAAATGATGACATAGTGTTCCATCAGGCAGGGCCGCCATCAGAAATTTTGGGCCCCAAAGCTTGACCCTTTTTGGGCCCGCCCCCCTCCCCCCCCGGCCGTCCCGACAGACCCCACCCACCCACAACCCCATCGCCACACTAAAAAAAAAAAAAAAAAATTTTTGGTCACAAGAAAAAAAAAAGAAAATTTGGCCATTTTTTTGGGTTTTATTCTCGCTGGGTTATACAAGGCCCAAAAAAATTCCCCCTTTCCCCTTTTTATAATGTTACTAGCAAACCCAGTTTACCCGACCAAAAAAGCCAAGAAACAATAATAAATTCTAAAAATACCGCCACCTATCACTACAAATGCTGACTAGCTCCCCCAAAAAAATTTTATTGACTAAACCATTTCCCAAACCAATATCACAAAACAACAACAATATACAACACCTAATATCCCGCCACATCATCACCACATATCTCCAACAAACAATACTGAATAATACCGCCATACTGATTAAAACCATCAACCCCAAAGCCCAATATTTCCCCATACAGTGACCCATAGGGGTAGGTACCAGTGTAACATTCTCTGCAAATTTTTTTACTTACATTTAGGGCCTCTCATGACGCTTTCTGAGGAGTCGTTCAATTTTCCCCTTTTCTTCTTTTTCGTCCAGACCTCCATATGATTTCCCCCGCCCCCCATCGCCCCCTGTAAATTACAGCACAAACACTGAGACTCCTCACTTTTTTTTTTACTTTTTCCCAACTGAGTGCCCCCCCCCCCGACAAATCCCATTTAAAAATTTGGCCCCTGAATGGTAAGAATTCCCCCCCGGGAAATTTATGGGCGCCCCCAGTTGGATGAAATACAACGGGGCCCCGGGGGGGTAGCTGGGCATCCACCGGCAGTAGCTGGGTGTTTGGGGGAAAATAGTAGCTTGGGGCCCCCGGGCGGTGTTTAGGCCCCCCCTGAAAGTAAAAAGGGGCCTCGAGTTAGGGCCCCCTTGTAGCAAATAGCCCCCCCCTGTAGATTGGGCCCCCTTGTAGGCAGAATATCCCCCCGTAGATTGGGGCCCCCTTTGGCAAAATAGTCCCCCCCCCTTGTAATTAGGCCACCTTGTAGGCAGAAAACCCCCCCTAGATTGGGGCCCCTTGTAGGCAATTGTCCCCCCCCTAAGATTAGGGCCCTTTTGTGGGCAGAATACCCCCCCCGCTTAATTAGGGCCCCCTTGTGGCAAATATTCCCCCCTTTAGATTAGCCCCCCCCCTTAAATTAAGACCCCCTGTGGCAGAATAGCCCCCCCCTTTAGATTAGGGCCCCCCCTTGGGCAAAACCCCCCCCCTGTAGATTAGAACCCCGGGGCAGAATAACCCCCCCCCCGTTTTGGGGGCCCCCCTGTAGGCATATTCCCCACCCCCCTTTTTTGGGCCCCCTGTAGAAACGCCCCCCCCCCGAAAATTTAGGCCCCTGTATGCATACCCCCCCACCATTTTAAAGGGCCCCCCTTAGGCATAGCCCCCCCCCCCCATTTTAAGCCCCCTGTGGCATGTTTCCCCCCCCCCCTATATTAGGGCCCCCTCCCCTTGGGCGACCCCCCCCCCCCCATATTAGGGCCCCCTGTAGCATCCCCCCCCCAGTTTTAGGCCCCCGGGCATACCCCCCCATATTAGGGCCCCCCTGTGGGCATAGCCCCAACCAGTTTTGGGCCCCCCTGTGGGGCAAGCCCCCTCCCTAGTATTCGGCCCCCGTAGGCATAGCCCCCCCCAGTATTAGGGCCCCCTGTAGGCATATTTCCCCCCCCCCTCAGGGCACCCTGTACCATATCCCCCCCCCCCCCCCATTTGGGCCCCCCCTGTAGGAAAAGGGGCCCCCCCCTCCCCAGTTTAGGACCTCCTGTAGGCATAGTTCCCTCCCCTCAAAGGCCCCCCCTTTTAGATAGTCCCCTCCAGTATTGGGCCCCCCCCTGTGGGCATACCCCCCCCAGATTGGGGCCCCTCAGTAGGTATAGTTCCCCCCCCCCAGAAAAGGGGCCCCCTGTAGGATATTTCCCCGCCCAAATTAGGGCTTCCCCCTGTAGGCATTTTTCCCCCCCCCCATTATAGGCCCCCGTGGGCATAGCCCCCCCTCAGTATTGGGGCCCCCCCCCTGCAGGCATAGCCCCCCCCCCCTAGTATTAGGGCCCCCCCCGGGGCAACCCCCCCCCCCCGTTTTGGGGGCCCCCCCTGTGGGCATGTTCCCCCCAGTATAGGGCCCCCCAAAGGCGGGGGCTCCTAACGGGGCTAGCCCCCCTCCCCATTATTAGGGCTCCCCCCTGTACAAAGTTCCCCCCCCTTCCAGTAATAGGGGGGCCCCACAACCCCCCCCCCCCCCAAAGGGGCCCCCCCCCCCCCCCCCCCCCCCCCCCCATAGGGGGCCCCCCCCGGGCCCCCCCCCCCCCTTTCCCCCCTTAGGCCCAATCCCCCCCCAAAATTGGGGCCCCCCTGTAGGTTTTGGGCTGCCAACGGGGGGGCCCCCCCCCTTTAAAGGTGGGCCGGGTCCCAAAGGGGGGGGGGGGGGGCCCCCACAGTCATGGTGGAGGGCCCAGGGCCCGGGACCCCTTCAGGGGGAGGTCCCGGCCAGCCAGCTCGCACGGCCCAAATCTCTATTTACATGGCGTGTAGCGCTGTAGCCGAAGTCCGGGCCCTCCCCCCTTCTCTGTCGCCGCCGCGTCCTGCCCTGGGGGGGATGCGAACATTTTTTGAATCCGTGAACTCACGGATTTAAAAATTTTTCACGCCCCCCAGCCCACAGACAGAGGGGGCGGGCCCCCTCCGGCTACAGCGTGCACAGGCACATGTAAGTTATGATTTTCCCTTTTCACTACTGTGCACAGCCGGGAGCGCGGGCCCCCCCCCCCCCCCCCCCCAAACCCCCGTGGGGCTGACTGGGGCGGGAAACCAACCGGGGCCCCACCCCCCCCCCCGTACCTTTCCTCCGGGCCCCCGGGCAGGGCAGGGACATGTAAGCGTGGCGCTCGGCTGCGCGGCTTACAGGTGGAAAAAAAAAAAAGCACAAGATGAAATAAGCAGGGCCCGCTTGAAGCAGGCCCCTTATTTCCCCCCCGGGCCCTACAGGTTTCGGGTTGTACCCCCCGTACGGGGGCCCGCCATCAGGCAACGACCCAAAGAATTCAAGTTGGTGAAAAAATGGTTCAATGACAAAGAAGTAGGTTCTGGATTGGTTCCACATCACCAGACTCAACCCGATAATCCGTGGGGAAAGTTGAAAAAAAGCTGTATTGACCCAAATAGTCGACATTAAAAAAAGAACATTAAGAATTGGGAGAAAGGGCCTGGGGTCAGATTTTGTCAAGACATGCTTAATTGATCGGAGCAGCCCCAAAAATTCAGGGGGTTTAAGCCCAAAATGGATTTACAAAAAATAACAAAATAAAAAACTTGACTTGATTTTTGAAGCAAAACGAACAAATTAAAATCAGTTCAAAATCTGCAGAACTAAAACATATGCTAAATATTACAAATAAATTTTGTATGGGTGCCAAAATGATTGTCCCAAAAAAGAAGGTATCTATATTTACAATTTTATGGAGAAGAAGGGGGTTGAAAAGTCAAAAGTTCAAAACATTGATGGGGAAGTTGGGTTTTTGATTTCTTGGGAGGTCCACATGGTATATGAGCACTCAAAAAACCCCTTTTTTTTTATAATATTTTTCGTTTTTTTTTTTAAAAAAAATGTTTGGTTAATTCCCTTTTGGTGGTACAATAAAACATTTTAAATAAAAAAGGGTTAATATTGGTGCTTTAAAAGAAAAACGTTGTAATAAAAAGGTTTTTTATCATTTAAAGCTGAATAAATTCATTTTTTTGGAATTTCGGGGTTTTTGGGGGGGATACATAAATCCAAAAGTTTTATAGTAAAAAAACTTTGCAATATACTTTGCAAAAAAATTAAGGGGAAATTTTTTAATGGAAAAAAATTAAAATTTTTTACAGCTTTGTTTAAACAAAGTGTTGGATGACAAAATTAAAAAATTTTTACTTTTTCTTCAATTAAAAAGGAGTGGGGGAAAAAACTATTGACTGAGTCAAGTTATAAACTTTACCCCAAACAGCCCCGGAATTGGTTTTTTCAAAGTGTTTTATTCCACAGAAAATTGAGAATTGTTCTACTTTGTGTGTACAGGTTATCTGCACACACAGGTTGCATTGAACAGAGCCCAGGGGAACTGACAATTAATTATCTGCCCAAAAAAATTCAAAGGCACTTATATATACAATAAACTATTTCATTCTTTCTTTATTAATGTTCAGAAAACCCCAGAAAAACGAAGATGACCCAAAGAGAAAAATTATACTTTTATAACTTCCTACTCGATTTGGGGCAAATAGTTTTCCAAAGAACATCAGGCTTGTAGCATGTCTAAATCAAAATTTTAGCGTTTTGATATTTTAAAGGGGTTGTTCACATGGAAAATTGGGGGGAATTTTGTTGTGTAATTGCACTGCAATAAGCCCGAAATGCACCCCGCAAATACGGTAATTCATAGCTCTCTGTTATCCCCTATTGTCGAGGATAATAGAAGTGAATGGGGCACATACAGTACACACTGCAATACAGCTTTAAACAACCCCCTTTAAAAAAAAGGGAAAAAATTTTTTTTTTAACTCGCTGAATTTTCTTTATTAGACTTTTTTCAAATGGCACCATTAAATTGGTGGGTTGGCCTAAATAAACTTTTTGTCAAAAACCTGCTAAATCGAAAATGTTCAATACTGCGGGGTTAAAGGGGTTGTCCGGGAAAAGAATTTTTCCAAAATTTGGACCAGAGTTGGTAAAAAATAAAAATAAATGTTAACTCCCTACAGGTCCTCATGCTCCCTTCCAACTCCCCAGGATCTTTTTCCCTTTACCACCCCAGGTTCTTGTGCCAACACTCAGGATAGGCTAGCACTCCATTGTAAGTGATTAGAGTGTAAGCCTCTCCTTTGGTCAGCACAAGAATTAAAGCAAACAAGGGGACGCGGGAGTTCCAGAAGGCAGTGTGGGGACATGTGGGTATTAAATTTTTTTTTCCCTTTTCCCCGGGGCCCTTTTGAAAAAAATTTGCTGGACAACCCTTTGAAGTAGTCTTAAAAGAAACAAGAAAAATTTTAAAAGAACTTTGAATATTAACCGGACAAAAAGTTGGTATGGGCCATAAAGTCGAAGCGTAAAACCCAATATGCTTAACTCCTACCCCAGCCGGGAAATAAATGGCAAACCCCATTTTTTGGAATTCTATGTCGGGATGTTAGTTCCTTCCACCATTACCTAAAAGGGCCCACCTTTCCCACCTTTATGGGTTTTTTCTAATGCAACTAAATAAAACTGTACATGGCCGAAACAAATATAATACTCCCGAATTGTACCTCTGTAAAAAAATGAACAATAAAATGGGGGGAACGAAAAAAAAAAAAATATAATTTAATAAATTCATTTTTTTTTCTTTTTTTTTGTTAGCCAATACAATTATGGGGGGAAAAAAATAAAAAATAAAATGAATTTTTTTATTTATTGTTCATTTTTTATAAATCGGGACAACTTCGGGGGGATTTCATTTGGGTTTTGGGCCAGTAAGTTTTTATAAGGGGATTAGAAAACCCTAAAAGCTCGCTTTCCCCCCCCCCCCCATTGGTCCAAATAACCGCGCCGCTTTTAAATTTTCCAATCAAAACAACTCGCTCTGCTTTTTTTTTCCCATAAACCTAGGGGAAGGACTCAGCCCTAAATATTTCCCCCTAGACAGTAAAAACTTTTTTGGGGGCCCCTTCATCCCTCCTTTTTTCTTTCCCTCAAAATAGAGGCCCACTTGTTTGGTGGGTTCTATCTGCCCCCCTGGCTAAAACCCAAACAGTTTTTTCCCTTTTTATTGTTTTTGAACTGTCCCGCCTTTGAATTTGATTGGTATACTTCTCCATAGTTATAATGGTTTCCCCGTGCTCCATTCTGATTGGTTGGTTTCTCCCCACCCAAAAGAAAGAGCTTACAAATTTGAATTACTGATTTTTTCTCCTATTCTGATTGGCCGGATTGCCAAGCCCCCGCGGCTCAACCATCCTTTTTTCGGGGATTTTTTATGTATTTAACTGTCCCCTTTGATTTTGATTGGTCAAACTTCTCCATAGGTTTTTTTAATGGGGACTGCGCTCCTATTCTGATTTCCCCAAATTCCCCCCAAACCCCACTAGCTCAACCAATCAGCTCTTTTTTGCATTTTTTAAAAGTATTTTTTAATTCCCGCCTTTGAAATTTTATTGGTCAATACTCTCCATAGGGTTTTTAAGGGGCACTGTCGCTCCTATTTTGATTGGTGGTTTCCGCCCACCCTGAGAACCTTTAAATTTGAATTACTTTATTTCCCCCCGGGAATTTCCAAGATCCCCAATTCCTGATGTTTGGTTCTTGATTTTGGGAAAGGAAATTTTTTTTTTGTATTTTTTTTTAGGTTTGGGGCTCTTTTTAGATAATGTTTTAACCCAAAAAGGCATTTTTTGTTTTATACTCCATGCCGCAGGACATCTTTAATGATTTTTCGCTTTTCCAGCCGTCTGAAACGAAAACAGTTAGGCAGTCCCTTCTGGCCCAAATCCCGCACGCGCCCCACACACTGGCAGGGGCGGTGGGCTTACACCCCATGTATGAGCCACACCTCGGGGGGCGAATCTTAGGGGCAGTCCCCCACTGGCCTAAGTTTCCGCACTGCGTTCACACACGCAGGGGGGAACTTTACACCGCAGTATGAGCGCCTTCCCGGCCCTTTACATAGGGCCCGTTTCCCCTCAAATGAACACAAACCGGGGGCCCCGCATGGAGAATTCATACAGTCCCCTATATATCTATTTCTGTGCTTGTCATTTTAATACCTAACACCTTTTATTTTTGGAGTTTGTAATACCGCCCCCTTTTTTATATAAGCCTAATTATAACCATATTGCTTTTAGGAGAAAAGTAGTTGTAAGTTAAATATATCTATAAACTGCCCAGGGAAGAATGTTAAATTGTTGGTCCGTCCTCATATAATTGTATTTGTAGTGAACAGAAGTAGGCCAAGTTGTACACTACAGAAATGTGATGTATAATGGTGTGATTATAGTAAGATTAGGATTGTATGTTTTAAAAGAGTGTCGAACCTCCAGGTTAACCCTGGGCTCTGTGAAATGGTCCTGTAAGTAGTGTATATGAGAAACTGTCATGACATCATGATAGAGCTAATCTGTATACTTGAAAGGGTTACTGTCATACAGTTGGTGGTGGAGCGGTCTCCTAAGAAAAAGGGAGGGGAAGCAGGTTATAAATTGGCCAGTTAATCATTAGCTGAGGTTCTACCAGGGGTGATCACTGACAGCAAGATGGACTGGGTTACTTAACCCTTAGCATAGGTTCCATGGTGAGGGCCAGCACCTGAATTATTTTTCAACCACAGATTTCTGGAAAGATAACAATAAAGACTCTCTAGAAAGAGCATTACCCTGACAGTTTGAGAGGTTCATGATTGAAGATTATGACATAAGGTCGAGTTTGTCCCGTGTTGACCTTGTGGCCCTTTTGAAGTCTAGTTTTACTTCTGGTCGGCTAATCAAACAAATCCAGTTCTCCTGGTGTTCCCTGTTAACTCTTTGTAGTCCAAGCAGGAGAGAAAGAAGTACAAACATCAGTTTCTTAGTCTGAATAAGGAACTGTTTAACCCCTTAAGGCCTTGCGTTTGACACGTTAGTTTTTTCCTCCTTGCCTTCCAGCAGCCATAACTTTTTTATTTTTTCACCAACTTAGTCATAGGAAGGCTTTTATTTGCGGGACACTCTCCATGATGTGCTTCCTGTATTCTATACAGTTGATATGCATCCAGCAATACCAAACATGTATGGTTTCCGTTATGTTTTGGTACCATAAAAAAATTCGAAACATTTTTGATTATTGAAATTTGCGCAACGGCGGCATTTTCTGCGACCAACAACTTTTTTGTACTAACACCTACAGAATTGAGTGAGAGGGCATTTGTAGCAGGCTTAAGTGTACTCTTTATTGGTACCAGTTTGGAATACATACTACCTTTTCGATCAGTTTTATTCCAATTTTTAGAGGATGTAAAATGATCAAAAAAAACGCAGTTTTGGTGTTTGGAATTTTTTTCTGCACGGTGTGCAGCGTACAGGATAAATTATGTCATATTTTAATAGACTGGACTTTTTCAGACGTGGTCAGGAGATGAGAGATTTCATCTATTCTGAATGCACACAGGTTTCTCTGTGGTTACCATCCATTTATCCCTTCCTGATTAGACATAGAGCAAGGAGTGACGTCACCAGGGCAGACAGCAGCTTGAGAACTGAGTGTGTTATGTGTAACAAAGGAGATTAATTACTTCTGATTGTTTATTTTGAGCTCTGTAGTGTACATCTCCTGCAGTAATGTCAGTGCAATTGAAAGTGTTGTGAACATGGAGCTGATATGCTAATCATGGCTATAGAACCACCCACAGCCTAACCAGGAAGATTAAGGAAGCATGTATATGAAGCTGCCTGTGGCTCTGTGAAACAGCATGGTGTGAAAAACCCTTTAAGGGGTTTAAATTATATCAGGCACAATATTCTATGTTTAATATTTAATATTGTTTGATGTTAGGAAGCAGCATTAATAATTGGTGGGAAACTACAAATCACATCAGAAAGTTTGAAAAATCACAATCTGTTACTGATATCTCTTTCACTGTAACTGTCTATAGTGACCCCAAGATGGATTCTAGAACTTTTCTCTTGTTATTACCCCTCTAAATAGTGTGATTTATATAATAGGGCAAGTCTAGAATATAGTCTCTAAATTATATATAAAAAAGTGCAGCATCTTGGGGATAACTCATATAAAAACCATACCAGGATAAGAGGAATATGTGAATCAGTGAAACAGGACCCATATTAACTCCTTAAGGATTGGCCCATTTTATTAGTTTTGCTTTGTTTTTTTTCATCTCCACCTTCCAAGATGTTTTATTTCTCCATCAACATACAGTAGCTGTATTTTTAGCCCCTTAAAATATATGGCTGTTTTGGACTTCAGGACCAAGCCCTGTTTATGAAATCCGACATGGGTCACTTTATCTGGGAATAATTTTTAAATTTTTTTACCTATCCATGTGATTTTGAGACTGTTTTCTCATAACACTTTGGGCAACATGCATGAATTGGGCTGCGCCAGTTTTCTGGTATACTTTGAGCCAAAAAGACTGTATGAACAGGTGCGCTCCAAATTTTGGTGCGATAAGTGCCAAAGGCAGTTTTTAATGCGCCAAAGATTAGGTGCATTCTGGGGGCGTGTGGCACCACATTCATTGAAGTAAACACATTTATGCTTCTTTGATGCCAAATCTATGCGCAGAACAGTTAGAGCAGACAGACCAAGTTAAAAGTGGTCTGCCTGAGCCAGATTTGTCGTATTGGCACTACAATGCGCCTGTATGTGTAGCCTGCAGAAGAACAGGTTCATAAATTCTGGCGCAATTCTACACTGGCTTGAAGCTAATTAGAACTGACTTGTCAGCGCAATGATTCATACATGTCACCCTTTGTGCTTTAAGTTAGTCATTAATTTTGGTCAATACAATCCTTATTTTTTTGTGAAAAATATCAAAATATTGTGAACGTTTGGAAAAATTTGCCATTTTCAAAGTTAAAAAAATTCTGTGTAAGACAGATAGTCATGCCAAACAAAATAGTGAATAATTAACATCTACCATATTACTTTATGTTGACATCATTTTGTAAACATCCTTTTATTTCTTAGGACATTAGGCGGCTTTTAAATTTCATAGCAAATTTTATCATTTTCAAGAAAATTTGCAACACAGATTCTTTTATGGACCAGTCCAGTTCTGGCTTTAAGGGGCCTTTATGTTAGATACTCCCATAAATAACTACATGTAAGAAACTGCACCTCTTATGGTATTCAAAATAACACTTTGAAAGTTTGTTAACCATTTAGGTGTTTCACAGAAATTAAAGCAAAAAAGAGGTGCAATTTCAAAATTTTTTTTTTTTGCAATTTTAATGCATTTTTTACTGGAGCACAGTAAATATGATCAAGGAAACGATCATATATGGCCCTAGTGCGCTATTTGACTCAACTACAAGCCACAATATAGGAGGAGCACTTATTGGATTTTGAGATCTCATTTTCATTACGTGCCACTACAGGTTTATACATTACATGGAAATCCCTAAAGAAGCATTTATGCTATGTATCATACATGAAAAAACTTTGAGATTCTTAGTTCACATGTTATTGATCAAAAAATGCTTAAGCCACCCACAAACTAACAACGTGATCTCAGTCGGGTGGTCCTACATTATCTTTACCTCTCAATAGAGCCAAATTCAGGCCTCTCACTGGGTCAACCGACCTCCATTATCCAGAGAGAAAGAAATAAAAATAAAAAAAAAACAACCTTGCAATCTGCACTCATATAACAGCCTGTAAAAGTGGGTGGGGTGCAGGAAACCAAAATGGAGGCATCTCTTCCTCCCTATATAGATTAAAAGCAATATATGCCAAATACAACGTATAGTTCTGCACAAAAAAAAAAATAATTTCTGAAAAAACACAATGTGAACCTGGGTGCCACTGGCAGGGTTGCGGCATATATAAATATACACACGCACACCATTACCAGTGGCACACCACTGCAAAAAGGGCAGTACATTACATGGAAATCCCTAAAGAAGCATCTATGCTATCTATCATACATGAAAAAACTTTGAGATTCTTAGTTCACATGTTTTTGATCAAAAAATGCTTAAGCCACCCACGAACTTACAACGTGATCTCAGGTCGGGTGGTCCTACGCTATCTTTACCTCTCAATAGAGCCAAATTCAGGCCTCTCACTGGGTCAACCGACCTCCATTATCCAGAGAGAAAGAAATAAAAAAAACACCAACCTTGCAAGCTGCACTCATATAACAGCCTGTGAAAGTGGGTGGGGTGCAGGAAACCAAAATGGAGGCATCCCTTCCTCCCTATATAGATTAAAAGCAATATATGCCAAATACAACGTATAGTTCTGCACAAAAAAAAAACATTTCTGAAAAAAACACAATGTGAACCTGGGTGCCACTGGCAGGGTTGCGATCAAATTATAATAATATAACACGCCACACCATTACCAGTGGCACACCACTGCAAAAAGGGGAATACATTACATGGAAATCCCTAAAGAAGCATCTATGCTTATCTATCATTACATGAAAAAAACTTTCAGATTACCCAGTTCAACATGTTTGCTAACTGTTTGCTCCAAGAGTTTGCTACTCTTGGAGCAAACAGTTAGAGGGCTAAATGTTGAGGGTCGAGTATTGGATCAGCAGGAGGAGCTGTGTAGTTGGGTTAATGTAGACAGGGGGAGTTCTAGGGGTACCAGAAAAAGGAAGGCCGTTTCTCCTCCTGAGATTCCTAGCAAAAATTCCCAAGTTGGGTGATAATGCTGGGGAATCAGTCTCAGAAATGGCAGCCCTAGTGAACGCTCTTTCCTAGCAGCCGGAAAAAGCAGCCAACTAGTAGTAAGGGGGATTGGAATGCAGGTAAGAAAAGATAGTTAGTTGTTGTAAGGGATTCCATAATCAGGAAGACGGATAGAATAATTTGTCGCCAGGACCGCCTCAACCGAATGGTATGCTGTCTCCCTGGTGCCAGGGTTCGGCATGTGGTGGACCGGGTGGATAAATTACTGGGAGGGGCTGGCAATGACCCAGCTGTTGTGGTCCATGTTGAAACCAATGACAGAATACACGGTAGGTAGAGGATCCTAAAGAATAATTTTAAAGACCTAGGCTCAAAGCTGAAGGGAAGGACCTCCAAGGTTGTGTTCTCCGGAATACTGCCGGTGCCATGCGCTCTCAGGAAAAGACACGGGGGGCTCAGGGAGTTAAATGCATGGCTGAAGTCTTGGTGTAAGACAGAGGGGTGTGGGTTCTTAGAGCACTGGGCTGACTTTTCATTGGGGTACAATCTGTTTTCAGAAAAAACTACGAAATCTCTTTTGAAGATAAATAGGGGAAGAGTACCCCTAAAAATACGAGGCCCGCGTAGGTAAACTATAAACAGAAAAAACACTAATTATGACAAAAGATACGCCTTCAGGCAAAAATGTAACTTTATTAAATTTTGTATATAAAAAAGGGAAACTAAAGTGCCCTATAAACCCTAATAATACTAAGACCTAAGAAAAGTAGGGGTACCTTTTGGGGGGGGCCTAAAGAAGGGCGACCCTACTCAGGACCTAACCTACCTATCCCTAAAGACAATCCTTACTCACTCTAAGTAATATTATTAAGTATACGAGACTAAAAATTTAAAGAAATAACTAATTTAAAAAAATTAAAAGTGCAAAACAGTGATAGAGAAAACTAAATAGAAATACAAAGAAAAACAAAGCAGAAATTAAATATGAGATAAATATTATAATGCTTAAGCACAGAAATATGCGCCAAGCAAAGCACAGAAATATGTGTTGTAAACTAAGAGTAGGGTTATGTATATTAAACCTACTATAGACAGATAAATATATCTTACTAAATTTCAGCACATTAATGTATGCAGAAAATGCTAGATTGCCATGTATACATTAGTCACTCCCTCCATTTTTCCGACGCGTTTCCCCCGGAAAAGATATAGCGGGTTCATCAGGGAACAACTACAACATTTTTTTAAAATGATGGAAACTTACGTCCCTTTAACAATGAGGGTCCATATGTAATAAAGCTGCCTGGTTACTATTGCTGAGATCCATGATGTCCGGTGAAAACATTGGCAAGGTATGCGATTTCAAGGTAGGCAGGGAAACAGAGAACTATGAGCTTGTTTAAATAGAAATGGAACTAATTACTCACCTGTATAGTATGAGTGACAGCATGGAGCCGACGTCTCGCTGTAACAAGTGCGCCGGCGCGGGTAGTAGATCACGCATGCGCTGTATTCTAAATACGTCCGCATAGGTCCGGCATGGTACTATACAAGACACGTCGGCATAGAAAACACACAACGCATGCGCTGTGAAATGAAAACATTCACATGGAAACGGCGTCTTGCCGTGAGTAGTGCGCCGGCGCAGACTGCGGACCGCGCATGCGCTGTGCAATATGAGCGTCCGCATAGAGAAAACCTACACTAAGGAGAATGCTGGCGCCAGCAGGAGATCGCGCATACTCTGCAGACGTAAACCCAAAAGGGATTATTAATATGGGATAACGGTGTCAAAAAAATATATGTCACGTATGCGTTAAGATTCCACATATGCGGACTAAAAGAAGCAGCCGCAATACGATAGTACAGTCTATCAATAGATGTCGTGGTGTGTGAAAGAGATACTATGAATGGAAATTGAAGCTGCGGTGTGTAAAAGTAAATTGAAAAACAATTATAAGAGTTATAGAGTAGATGGTAATATAATATTTTATCCCCAAGCAAATTAACATATATAACCACAAAAACACCACTAGTCTCTATAATATAATGCCATTACAATGTAAATGCCCTGATATTCAGAGATTGATATTTTGAAGAAACAGGGTATATATGCTGTCATTGTCATATCTATAGAATAATATATGGTTAAACTACAAAAGCTCAATTAGTTACTGTAAGTCAAGATAAAAGTAATAAATAAATCCAAAGATAAGACATAAAAATATATAAACGATAAAAAGAAGGAAAATATATTCGATATAGTACAGACAAACTCAGTTAGATAAATGGTGTAAAGCTAAGAGAATCATTAATACCAAAAGGATGCAAGGTTTTTAAGCGAAAGATCCAAGTTGCCTCACGCTGTAAGACTTTTTTATCAAAGTCACCTTTCCGAACTGATGGAATAACAACTTCAATGACAGAAAAGGTAAGTGTGAGGGGGTTTTCAGAGTGTATCAGATTCATATGTGTTGCCAAAGGGGTGTCACGTTTATTTTGAATATCACCCACATGCTCCAAGATACGACGCCTGAATTTGCGTGTTGTCTTTCCCACATACATGAGGGGACAGTTGCAAGAGGCTTGATAGACTACGCCTCTAGTCTTGCAATTTGCATAGCTATAGGCCTTAAATTCTCTGCCAGTATGGAGATTTTTGACTCCTTTTGAAACTATGATACACTTACAAGCCTTGCAGCTCCCACATCTATAGGTACCAGTGATGTTACTACGCAGCCATGTATTTTCAGACTTAGGGGAGATGTAGTGGCTATGTACCAGTCGATCTCCCATATTTTTACCCCGTCGAAAAGAGATCTGGGGATATGTCTCAATAAATTCAAGAAGGTCGGGATCCTGTTGTAGAAGGGGCCAAAAATTATTTTTTTTTTTCACTAATGTATACATGGCAATCTAGCCTTTTCTGCATACATTAATGTGCTGAAATTTAGTAAGATATATTTATCTGTCTATATGTAGGTTTAATATATCATAACCCTACTCTTAGTTTACAACACATATTTCTGTGCTTTGCTTGGCGCATATTTCTGTGCTTAAGCATTATAATATTTATCTCATATTTATTTCTGCTTTGGTTTTCTTTGGTATTTCTATTTAGTTTTCTCTATCACTGTTTTGCACTTATATTTTTTTTTAAATTAGTTATTTCTTTATTTATAGTCCTCGTAGTACTTAATAATATTACTTAGAGTGAGTAGGGATTGTCTTTAGGGATAGGTAGGTTAGGTTCCTGGTAGGGTCGCCCTTCTTCAGGGCGGTACCCTACTTTTTCTTAGGTCTTAGTATTATTAGGGATTTATAGGGACACTTTAGTTTCCCTTTTTTATATACAAATTGAATAAAAGTTACATTTTAGCCTGAAGGCGTATCTTTTGTTATATTCGTAGTTTTTTCTACAATCTGTTTTCTACAGATAAATTGCACCTGAATGGAAGGGGGTCTGCTGTGCTGGGGGAAAGAATTCTAGCAGGGGTGCAGGAGTATTTAAACTAGGGATGAGGAGGGAGGACAATTAAGAAAATGAAGGAGTAGATAGGTTAGAGAGTGGGCAGACTGTATCAGTGGGTGGAGAAGCGGAATGGGGGAGGTGGAATAGACCAGCGGATAAGGAGATCCATGTGTTGCAAACCAGCATTGAAGATATACACTCACCGGCCACTTTATTAGGTACACCATGCTAGTAACGGGTTGGACCCCCTTTTGCCTTCAGAACTGCCTCAATTCTTCGTGGCATAGATTCCACAAGGTGTTGCAACGATGCTCAATTGGTACCAAGGGGCCCAAAGAGTGCCAAGAAAATATTCCCCACACCATGACACCACACCACCAGCTGAACCGTTGTTTCAAGGCAGGATGGATCCATGCTTTCATGTTGTTGACGCAAATTCTGACCCTAAACCCTCCGAATTTCGCCCGGGAGAAATCGAGATCATCAGACCAGGCAACGTTTTTCCAATCTTCTACTGTCCAATTTCGATGAGCTTGGGCAAATTGGAGCCTCAGTTTCCTGTTCTTTGCTGAAAGGAGTGGCACCCGGTGTGGTCTTTGCTGCTGTAGCCCATCTGCCTTAAAGTTCGCCGTACTGTGCATTTAGAGATGCTCTTCTGCCCTTCCTCTGGGTTTGTAACGGGTGGCTTTTTGAGTCACTGTTGCCTTTCTATCAGCTCGAACCAGTCTGCCCATTCTCCTTTGACCTCTGGCATCAACAGGCATTTCCGCCCACAGGACTGCCCCCTCACTGGATGTTTTTTCTTTTTCGGACCATTCCTGTAAACCTAGAGATGGTTGTGCGTGAAAATCCCAAGAGATCAGCAGTTTTGAAATACTCAGACCAACCCCTTCTGGCACCAACAACCATGCCACGTTCAAAGGCACTCAAATCACCTTCTTCCCCATACTGATGCTCGGTTTGAACTGCAAAGGGGATTGTCTTGACCATGTCTAATGCCTAAATGCACTGAGTTGCCGCAATGTGATTGGCTGATTAGAAATTAAGTGTTAACGAGCAGTTGGACGGTGTACCTATAATAAGTGGCCGGTGAGTGTAGTACCCACAATATTGCATGTAATCTCATGCCATCTACTAATTGTGTAATAAATAATCACATGCTGTCCACTAAAGGTATAATGAGAGAGGGGCGAATTTCTCGAAATTCGGTTCGTTCACTTCGCCGGATTTCTCGGCAAAAAATAACTTCGTTCCGAATTACTTGGACGAATCACGTTAAAAAACACTATTTCCAGGCTGCACAGAGCCTGCGGGGGTGTTGTAGAGGGAGCTTGGTTTGGTCTTCATACAATGTTGTGTTTTATATGACATTTCAGATGATGCCGCCGCTCTTTGAATCGCTTACTCTAAAATTCCCTGGGACTTAAGAGGGCAAAACTGACCAAAAAACTGAAGGGGGAATGTAGCCTGATAAAGTCATGGCAGCACGCTGAAAAAAACAAGCTGAGGGCTCAGGTGGCAACATCAGTGACAGAGTGTGGAGGTGACGGGCGGCAGCCACAGCAGCATGAGGTCAGAGGGGTGGCACAATGACATTCTGGAGGTGACAAAAACAGGAGTAGGCCAAAGAGTGGGACAATGACACAGTGTGGAGTTGACGGCAAACAACAGCAGCAGCAGCATGAGGTCATACAGGCACAATGACATTCTAGAGGTGGCAAAAAACAGGAGTAGGCCACATAGTGGCACAATGACACAGGGGTGTAGGTCACGGCATCAGCCACAGCAGCAGCATGAGGGCAGACAGTGGCACCAAAAGACAGGTGTGTAGGTCACGGGATCAGCCACAGCAGCAGCATGAGGTCGGACAGTGCCACAATGACAGTGTGTAGGTCACGGCAGCAGCCACGCAGCAGCATGAGGTCGACAGTGGCACAATGACACAGTTGTGTAGGTCACGGCAGCAGCCACGCAGCAGCATGAGGTCAGACAGTGGCACAATGACAGGTGTGTAGGTCACGGCATCCGCCACAGCAAACCCCAGAAAACAGAAAACAGAGTAGGACAGTGGACAATGACAGTGTGTAGGTCATGGCAGCAGCCAACAGCAGCATGAGGTCAGACAGTGCACAATGACAGAGTGTGTAGCTCAGGCACAGCCACAGCAGCACTGGGGTCAGACGTGGCACAATACAGAATGTGTGGGTCCGGATCACCCCAGCAGCAGCATGATCAGACAGGGCCAATGACAGTGTGTAGTTCACGGCGCAGCCCCGCACAGCATGAGGTCAGACAGTGGACAATGACATTCTGGAGGTGGAAAAAAAAACAGGTAGGCCACGATGGACATGAACAGTGTGTAGGTCCCCGGCAGCAGCCCAGCAGCAGCATGGGGGTCAACAGGGGGCACAATGACATTTGGAGGGGGCAAAAAACAGGATAGGCCACAGAGGGGACAAGACTAGTGGGGGGTCCGGCAGCAGCCCAGCAGCATGAGGTCAGACATGCACAATGCATTCTGGAGGGGGCAAAAACAGGAATAGGCCCCCAGAGTGGGAAAATGACACAGTGAGTGGGTCACGGCAGCAGCCACAGCAGCGCATGGGGGTCAGACAGTGGCACAATGACACATTTAGGTCACTGCAGCACCCACGCAGCACTGAGGTCAGTGGACAATGACATTTGGAGGTGGCAAAAACGGGTGGCCAAAAAAGGGCCAATGACAGGGTGGAGGTGCGGCGGCAGCAGATGGGTCAGGTATGGCACAATGACAAGTGTAGGGGGGTGGCAATACCAGCCCCTGGGAAAAGATGGTGGTGGCAGAGGAGAAACTGTCAGCGATGGGGGCATCAGGCGGGTGGCGGCATCAGAAAGGGCTAACCCATTTCTCACTTTTTGGGGTGGGGCGTCATGGCTGATTAGCTGACGCAAAGGCTTTTGGTGTGGGGAAATCCTGGCGATCCACGCCTGTTTCTTTTTGACAAAGGCAGTCATTCCCATTTCCCATGGAAAAGGGGTTCCCCTGGGTAATATGGCCCCCGCCGCACTGAACCCCCGCTCTGATCCAAACCAATGGCCGGGGGGGAAAAGCTTCCCCACTGCAAACTCAGCAAGTTGCGGCCACACATCCTTTTGGGATGCCCAGAGCCCAAGGGGGATTTTAACTGGGGTGGCAGAAGTTGTCCAAGTAGGCCCCCATGTTGGTTCGGATGCCCCAGGTCCTTGCTGCTGTGGGGCTACCCTCCTCACAGGCGGGGAAGGAAGTGCTCATCAGTGACTCCCGATTAGGTTGCTGTGAGGGCTGGTATGTCCTACCCCCCCCCCCTTACCACAGCAACCCCGGTTTTTTCGTGAGCGATGAAGAACCCCCCCCTCAGACCCGTCAGAGGAGGGACATCCCCCATAGGAGCGGCCAACTGATACGGAGGATTTCCCTTAGTATTTGAGTTTGTCCTCCCTATCAATGTGGGGAAAAAGGCTCCCATTTTGGACGGGGGAGCGAGGGGTCTAATTTGGGGGGAGAGCCAGAATATCCCTCTGGGATCTGACTATTCGGCTGTCCTACCGGCAAATTTGATGTGCGGGCCATCGCCAAGTGAATCCGAGGGGCTCCCTTCCTCCATCTCCCGTTTAATGCCATGGGCTTGCGGGTCTTTGCCTGTCTTCCTCATCCCATTACCTCCTCCCCGCTGCTTGCTCCCTCCCCTTTTGTCAATGGGTAGAAAATCCACTCATTTACCCTACAATGTTCTGCTTCAATGTCCTCTCCTCCCCCCCCATTTTAGTCCCACCGGACTCATTGGCCGCGAGATGTGTCGCCAGTCTCCAGTCCCCCGCCCCGACAGTTTTTCAGCATCTGTTCCGGACATGAAGCATGGAATGACGTTATTCATCCTAGTCCTGGGAATGACAAAAAAATGTGGCCTCCTCGAATGGCCTAAAAACGGCAGGTAACACGTGAGTGCCACTGGCTGACATCAAAGTTACACAGGGGATATCCGTCCGCCGGTCATCAAAAAAAGTTAATGGCCTTTTTCTGTTCATACAGCGGTCCAGCATGTTTCAGGCTGGAAACCAAAGGGGGGGGGGAAAACGCATTCAGATGTGTTGGGGGAGGCCATTTGCCGCTGCAAATCGAGGAGGGTGTTCCTGGCTTTGTAGGAAAGGAGAAATGCCATGCAAGTTTCCCCGGCCATTTTTAGAACTTCTGAGTCGGTGGAAGATTCAGGAACCCTTTTCAAACCCGATTGAAAAACGTGCGCCATGCAGGACCCCCATGGGCCTCCTCCCGGTGCACGCGGAACCATTTCCTCCCATTTTCCTCACCAGGTTCCCCTTTGCGGGTTGGCGCGGAGAAAGCTACACATCGATTTTTTGCGATGAGCGGAGCGTTCCTCCCTGTGTGCTTTTGTTCGCCGAGGGAAAACCAGGGGGTACAACTGCGTGACACCGTGTGCCCCACACATGTGGTATGTGGACAGTACTTTGGGGGCTGTATGGGGTGGTGGTGGAGGGGGAGGAGGCAATGGCGCAGGAGCCGCAGTTTTTACAAATGGAGGAGGGAAAGCGGGTCCCTGTCCAATTTTGGTGTGCCCGGGCCCGGGAAAACCCTTTCCCCCT